>CM076584.1:844600440-844721630 GCA_034641835.2 Pinus albicaulis
GTGTTGTAGGGGCTACAACACCGCCGTAGATCTCCACCCCATCGACGGTCTAGATTCATCCATTCGTCGTTGACTATTCCGTGGTCTCCCGGTCCCGCCACGTCACCTCCACGTGTACGCCTCGTACATTCTCTGTTTTCGTCACTATATCTTTGGTTTTGTTGTGTTTTTTAATTTTTTCATTCGTCTATTACGTGTATTCGCTCTTTGTTTCATTATTCCTCCACCAGAGCATTCTGTCATCGTTTTTCATGATTTCTCCCCAGTTCTCCGTCTGCATGGCTATTTTCCACGACCAAATCTTGTCCTCGCCGCCTTCATCATCCTTGTCCATGGTTTTCCTCACAAGTGAGTTTTTTTGTAGGGTTTTCAACGGTGAATGTCTGCCATAATTGCAGAACCTCTGTTACAGTGACGGAGAAGTCGGTGAAGGTCGTCTTCAGCGGCCGAATTTATGAGAGATGGCCTGGGAAGGTAAAGACAAGACTGTCATTTAAGGAACAGGCCTAAAACTCTGTGGAAAACCCTCCGGTGCCATTAAAGCTTGAGCTAACCTGTCAGAGGCAGAAATGAAGCAGCAGAGTATTACAGGACAGCAGAAAGCCCAAGGCAAGAAACAAAATACTTTAGAGCTCCTTTAAGGATTTGTAGAAGGCAAAGCAGCAGTTTGAAGACCTCGAGGATCGATCCAAAATATCCTGAGCACAGTGAAAGGTACCATCAGGGTTATTTGTCAGCAGAATGTTTTTCTTTATCAAGTACAAGGCGCCCATATAACTTTATTATGCAGAATGTCCCTGAAATGATTTCCGCCCTAACTACAGTTCAAAAACAGTCAGACATTTATGAGATAGACCTTTCTAGCAGTTTATTTCATTTTTTGTTCAAATCACCTGGAGTACAACAAGCCAAAAGGTCAAGATCATATCCAAAGTAGATCATTCTTTCACAAGGAAGGTGAAAAAGATTAAATACATAGCAGGTCAAGCAGAATGGGTTTCGGCCCTGCATCCATTGTTGTGTTTAATGACACATTTAATTTTCACCTACTCCTTCAGTCGATCTTAGGCTCACCCTTTGCTATAAAGCACAGAAGGAAACATTGTAATGGTTGTTGATGAGAGATCAGTGAAATGCAAGTATTCTCCTCTTGAGATAAGTTCTCTATGTATATTGTAAGATAGGCTGAGATTTGATATATTCAGACTGAATGTTCAAGCTGTGGGAAATGTTGTACCTGATTGGTTTTGTTTTTAATATGACGAGCTGATTTCTTTGGATCCTTATCTAAAGTAGCTGGTGATGTTTCCTCTTTATTTTTATTTGTGATTGACTTTCTCTTATGTTATGTTCCATTTCATTTCATTTCTGCTGGTTGGCAACAGAAGTATAACATAGGATTCACCCTTGTTAGGTGCCCAATGTTTCCTGCTCTCCCTACCTCAATGTTTTCTGCTTATATGTGTATCTAAATGTTGATTTCAATTGATTTAACCAGTGTAGTGGATGATATTGCCTGCTCTATGATGTATGAATTGATGAAGTCCATGTTTATATTTTCTAGGTAGGATTTAGCTGGAAGGTTTGGGAACACTGGGGATTAGTGTTAGCCTTGTCCACTAGGATCTTTGCATGACCAGCTAGCCTTTCTAAGATGCCTTGTAATTGCCTCTGATTTTGTCCAAGCAGGCCTGGAGTTAAATGACCTCTGACCTGATCTATAGACTGGATTAGATGGTTCTCCTCCTTTCATTTTGAGTCCTTAATGTTCCATTCCACCCAGTATCTCTAAAGATCCAGATAATTTAGATGACTAGCCCAACTGAAAGCTTGCACATTGAACAACAAGTAAACCCTTTCTTGACTCCATTGCCCAATGGCCTTGGTGTTCTCTGAGTTATCTACCTTTGCCTAGTTTACTCTATGCTCACCCTTGCCTTATATTGGACTCTTATTTCCTGATTCCCAACAACCAAACTCTTAATCAAAAAAACAAACCCTGTGCTTCATACCTAGCCTAATACTTTCAAACTGAACTCCAAAGTTATACCTTTGACATATCATAGAGAGATCCCTCTCTAAACCCAGGAGGGCTAGATCCCGAGGTTCCAAAGTGGTTCTATGTTGTCTCATCTTTTGGTCTTGCCAACCTGGCCAAAACATGGGAACCCCAATAATAGGGATCTTGAAATAGTGCCTGGTTAAGAGTGTTTGGAAGATATGTTTCAACCAGGATCATCTCTTCTTTCTCCACTAGATTAAGACAAAGATTCTTATGAGAAATAAAAACTTCCTCATCTTCACTATTATCTGAACTAGAGGATTCATCATATATTGCAGTGTTGTCCTTTTGTAGTCTTGGTATGCTATGATTCAGTGGACTGTGCTCTGTGAAGAGATCATCATGTTCTTGAGCAGGGGTATCTTTTATTACCTCAACCCTTTCAGGAGGAGGCTCCTTATATGCATTCTGTTCAAGAAATTCCTCTTTCTTCTCAACCTCAACATTACAACTAATATATAGATGATTCCCAATTATGTGAAAACTATTCCTGATGAATTGGACTAGCTGATTACTGCTTTCAAGTTGATTATAATGAAATTTATGACACCAATCGACTGCTAGTTTCCCTGCATGACTATTTTCTGTTTGGAGCTCATCATCATCATCAGATTGATTAGAAGTTAAAAAATCAACAGTATAAACAATTTCACCAATCAAGCATATTGGGTTATCATTTTGTTCTTTTAGCTGATCTACAAGTTTATTTCTTGTTTCAAGACAACAAGATTTAGTAGGAAATTGAGCAAAAGTGTTTTGTTCTAATAAAGAATTGAGGGTTGGCTCTTTATTTAATATCTGATCAATTTCTCCCTCTGTAAAAGGAGAATAAATTTTCTCTTTGGTTTGGAAAAATTAAAAACAGTCCTCTCCCTCTTGTGTTAACTGGTTTTGAGGTTGGATGTCTTCTTGAGCCTCTTCTATGGAATGATTACTTTTGCTTGTAGGGGAATTTTGAGGATTCTCTTCCTTTTCCTGATCTATCTCAATTTCAAACAACACCTCATGATTTTCATGGCAGTCACTTTGACTGTACGGTTCATGAGTTGTTTCAAGTATATTGTTAGGATGCCATTCTTCTTTAATAATCTGAAATGAGTCATAACATAAAGGCAGAGACTCTAGTTGTGTTGTCTCTTATCCCATTTCATATTTTGTGATTTCAAGATGGCTTATGTTTTCCTTAGGGAACTGCTCACTATAAGTATTTTTAATTTGATCATGAAGTTCTCTTAATAGCCTTGTACAAGATATAGGTAGGTAATCAGGAATTTCCTGACAACCATCTTCATTTCTTTCTTTGTAATATTTTTCATCGTACATATCTTGTAGTTTTTTGGTTTGTTCTTGATTTGAAAGGAGCATGGGCTGCTCCAGATCATCAATATTTAAATTGGCCTCGTACCTTTCAAATATTTTCCCAAGCATGTACACCATTTTCTCCATCATGATCAGTAATTTTTATTTATTGTTTTCTCTATAATCTTGCTCACCTTCTTCTATAAAGTCTTGATGGTCATCTACATATTTCTCATTGTCTAGGTCTTGTAATGGTTGAGTTTGTGTTTGATCTGGGAAAAACATAGGTTGCTTCGAATAATAAACATCCATATCAACCTCATGCCTATCCAATATTTTATCAAGTATGTACATTATTTTTCCAATTAGGTCCAATAATGTGTTTATTTTAGCTTCCCTGTCCATACTTGGATCCATATTTGTAATAAACAGGTCACTATATCTTTTCAACTAGTTCAGATTCTTTTGCTAGTGGAGTCATTAGGTCTTTTGGGATTGTGGAGTCGCCAGGTGGAATATGTTGAACTTTTTTGTCCACCAACATCATGATTGGGTTTGCTTAATTCATTTCCAGGAGAGCGTACAAGGAATAATGAAGTAATAGGCCTACTCGAGGCCAGTGGAGTCACCAGGTGGAAATTTTTTAGCTTTTGTGAAGGTAAAATGTTTTATCGTTCCACCAACATTTTTATTATGAAGCCAAACTTAAATATTTTTGGGTTTTTCTGAGTTTCTATGGTTGTTTGAAAGACTAATGAATCTATAAGAGCTTTCTACGAAACTATGAACTTAGTGTCCCACCGTGATCGCCATTATGTTGGTGTGAGTAGTGGGATAAGTCCAGAAGGTGTTCTTTATCAAGTTTAAGGGCCTAAAGAGTTTTAAGAAGTGTTTTCAAACCACTGTATTCACAGTAAGTCCCACTGTGATTGCCATTATGTTGGTGTCCCATGTTTTGATAGTTTGGAAAATCAAAAGACAAGGCAACATCAGAACCAAAATTTAGAGTTACAGGATCTAGTCCTCATATTCTCAGAGAGGGATATCTAAAAGGTTTGTTTGGAAAGGTTTATCTTGTGTACTTAGAGTATGGTTTTTAGACTAGTTATTAAGGGCAGGTGTTTGATTGTTTGTTTGGTTGGATTGATACAGCAGAACATGAAAGCTCTAGGAAAGATATATAGAATGGAGGAACATCTTTTTCATTGGGCAATGGAGTCAAGAAGAGGTCATAACATACTCATCAATGGATATGGGATATCAGAGGGAAAATCTAACTTGGCCCCAAGATCCTTTGGTTTTGGAATGAGATGGAAATCAATGATTTGGAAAGAGAAATTTGATTCTCAACGAAGGGAACTTGAAAACATAACTTGAGCAATAAAGAAATATTTGATATACAGGGCTAACCATAAACTATACAAACATTATTTAAGAAAATAATGACTTCAAGACAACTTTCAAAATGAAATATAAGATTTTGGGAACACCCTATTTCCTCAAAGATTTTATTTCAAATGACTTAGAAAACATAAAATATTCACTGATAATTGCAGTCATAGAAGAGGGAACACCTAACACATCTATGATCACAACTATAAAAGACCTTTAAGACAACTGTTTAAGCAAGCACAAAGGGCATGATCAGAACATACCTCCTTGGCTTACTATAAAAAAAGATACTTCAAAGGGAGACTTCACTCATAGTTTTTAAGTGGTAGCAGGCAAGCAGGGAGAACCATAAATCATGATGAAACCAACTATTCTAACTTATTAGAGAAATAAATTAGCATGAGGACTAAAGAGAAATATTTAAGCCTCTAAAATACCTCAGCAGAAGAAAACATAAAACAGTGAAGGAAAAACAGGTCTAAGGTGCTTCCAGGGGTCATTTCTTAGCCTAAAACTTTCATCCTACTGTAGTAATAAATTATGGAAAATAATGAGAATAGTGGAAAAACATTAAACAGTTTAGAATACTTCACCAAAAACCAAGCTCATGGATCCAATGATAGAGCCTTATCAAGAACAAGCATGCAACAACATCATCAGGACTTCCTAGACTTCAATTTCTTCTTCAATTTTAATAGACTATGTATTATTTGAGAGAGTTTCAATATTACAACTAGTGATCAACCAACAGTTTCTCATATTCTACAGAAGTATTTATAGAAGAATGAGGAGGTGAGATCTGATAAAATATCTCTCAGGACAATTAATACATATTAATGACTTCTTGGCCTTTCACAGGCCCGATGGAGAATTTTACAGGTGTGTTATAGTATTAATTGATTTACATTCATGAATTAAGCTTGGTGGGAGCTTTTATTGAATTTTAAGGCTCTGCGTTATGTTATAGTAACTTTTCTGATATTTTTTTCATTAAATTATTTTAGAAGAATTAACTGTTTGGTTGCGTTGAGGAAAATATCTAATTTTAAACAATAGCTTCATCCTCTGTTTGAATGCTTTGAGGCACAGGTGGCTTTGTGGTAGCTGAGAGGAATCAATTTTCCTCAGATGTGGCAGTGGAGGCCTTTCTGTCTGATAAAACACTTATGATTTTCTTTTAACTGTGTTTTAATTCTAGGGATTAGGATTTTGATAATCATTCTTAGTCGTAATCCCCAAATTATCTTCAATCCTTCTGTTCTGCCGCGTTCTGTCTTCAACACTGATACTCTTTTGTTTTTTTAAATAACTTTGTTATCTTGTTGATGTGTAGGAAGTGCAGGGCTCTCAAGGCATCAATGCCCATGAAGTATCGATGAAATGTGGATCTTGAACCTTGTGAATGGTTTTCATTTTATGAATATAAGGAACGGGAAACGTCTTTCCTAGCCTTCAGCCTTTCTTTCAATATAACAGATAAAACTTTAAACACATGCAAAACACAAAAAATATTAATAAATCGTGTGTTGTGGGTGAAATGATTCACAGGACATGGGGAGAGAGCATGGTCATTGGATGGCATCATCCAGCGGTGGAGATCATCTAAGGGAAGGTCAAAGAAGAGTAGAGGGAAGAATAAGATGGAACCGTCGATCGCACAATGATCAACGGTGGTGATTGGTTTTGAAACCCTTTGGTGGAAGGTGGAGGGTGATGAAATAATACCAGAATGATCTGGGACCATCCGATCTGGACACATGGATGGTCCAGATCCAATCAGAGGATCGCAATCGGTAGAGGAATCATGTTAATGTGCTCGGCAAAGAACTTGCGATGCGATTGAGTGATGACCATTGATCTGAGGATCAGATGAATGGTGGGGAAAGAATTGGAGGGATGGCCAATCAGAGGGAACAAAAAAATGTGCCCAATGAAACTTGCAATGCGATTGAGCACTGACCATCAGTTTGCAGATTAGATCAACAGCAGAGAATGAATCGGGAATCGGTGATCGGAGGGGGTATTATGTTAAATGCGCTCAATGAAAATGTTGTGTGGGCCATTTGATCGGCTTACGATCAACAACGAGAATTGCTTTTAAAGAAAACTGGCAGAAACCCTTCATAATGCATAAAAAACCCAAATATTTAATATAATACAAATTTTTATGCTTTGGGGGTAGGTTATATATATGAAATGAATAGACACCCATCTGCGGGGCCTTTAGTTATATGTAACATGATGGGCCCGGGGCGTATATAAAAAAGCGCTAATTGCAATCGAATCCTCGGGCTCGGTCTTTTCAATCTAACCATTTAAAATTTTCTGATGTGATAAGCGCTTCGGCCTTTGCGCTTGGTTTTACAAAGAAAACAAAGGACCAGGGTTTATACATATGGGACTTAATCACATCAGAAGTTTTGATGCGGTCTTTCAATCAACCCATTTGAATTTCTCCAATGCGATTGCGCTTCGGGTCTAGTACCTGGTTCTAGAGTGCGGGCATATGGAGGGGAAGTGGTTTAAGGCTTAGCCCAAGGGGGATTAAGCCTTTATGCAAAAAATATGTATTTTTCATGAAATTTTCAATTTTTTCAATGGATGTGGGGGTTTCGGTATAGTTTAAAAATGAGTTTCAAACTATGTAAAGATGATTTTCACGAATGGGAGAAGGGAAATCATGAAAAATAGAGGAATTTTATGGAGAAAAAGGGGAGAAAATTAAGGTTAGTTTTGAGTGGAGGAGGGGGAAAAATGATGATTTTGCAGCAGTATTTTCTCATGAAATCAGTAGAATTTTTGAGTTGAAAAGGGGAAAAGCAGTGACGATTATCCAAAGGATAGGATATTATCAAAAAGACTTTAAGCACCAAAAATTTTAGTAATGAAATTTTTTCTTAAAGGCTATCCAAAATCATTTAGCCACCACTTGATATAACATAATTTATAGGTGGCTAACAAGGGCGATGGGAATGAGCGGGATAAGTGTTGGTCGTTAGATCTTAAAAGATCAACTATGGAGATTGCTTTAAAGGGCTGACAAACTTAACACTATCGCATCATGACTTTCATGGTTTACAAAGGAAAAATACGTTCATGCTCTGACTCTCCGATGTGATTAGCGCCCAGGCATTAAGCGCTTGGTCACGGGCATGGGGCATATGGGGAAGTGGTTAAGGGGGCTGGCTGGAAAGGGGCTAAGCCTTATATATGAAGGAAAGTGGGTTTTTGGCCTATTTTAAACGCATTTTAAGGCTAGAGGAGGCATTTGGTAAAGGGAATAAGGGGTTTTAAGCCAAACAAAGTTAATTTAAAAGGCTTGAAAGGGGATTTGGGATGATTTAATGATAAGTGGGTAATTTAGAAGGAGAAGAAGAATGATGAAAACAGAGGCTTAGAGGGAATGAAATAAGAGGGAAAAGGGGGGCCTTTTTGGGCATTCTTCTTCACAAACAGAGAGGCTTTAAAACTGGGAACAGCGGTGAGGATTCCCCAAAGGAAAAAAGCACAAGGAGGCTTCGAGGATGATGTGTTTTCAGAGGGAATGCATTCCTTGAAAGCTCAAAGACAGTTTGACCCCCTGTTTGCTTGTCAAAAAATTAATAGGGGGCTAACATGATCAACAGAACCAAACATACATAACCTATTGCAGAAAATGGAGGAAGCCTTCCTTATGTGGATGCAATTTGGAGGGGAATAGATGGTTTGCATCTACAATAAGAGTTTCTTGAGGGCAAGCAACATTTTTTTTGGGGAGACTGTAATATCCCAATTTTTGCAGCTAATGGGAATATAATATTTTATTTTCAGTTTGCTTAACTCATGAATAAAAGTGTAAAGGAGGAACTCTAAAGCTCCTAAGCAACAAAATAAATCAATGCCCAATGTGAACATAGTCAAATTAGGGCTTACTTAATAAAATCCACTTGTATGTGAAACAGGTTCAAGCTATTTGACTGGGTCAACAGGACCAAATCTCAGCAATGTCTAGATGCACTGAACTTCTTCATTGATCAACGCAGTTTTATATGGAGACCCTCCATGTGAAAAGGGTTAACTCATTAGAGGTGTTTTAGGGTTTTCCAAACCCTAATGTTATAAAATAAAGAGGAAGGCCACAAGGAAATTTTGGTTATGATAATTTGATTTTGAGATTGCTTGAGAAACTCAAACTCTCTTGGATGTTTAGCTAGAGAGAGAGGAATTTCCTATTTAGGAATTCCTCCTCCTTCCTTGAGGGTCTCTTCAAGGATATTATGCTGCATTGATCCACTATCTAGAATTTTTGCCAAGCCTCATCTTACATCTATAGCGCAGTCCTGTTTCGGGTGAGTTGTCTATGTAGGCTGCAGCAAGTGGAGTCAGATCTATTCAGATCTAAAGGTTTCTATTGCAACTTCTCATTGGTGAAGTCAGCTAAATCATTGGCAAGAGTGAAATAGTTTTTTTGAGCTTTAGTTTCTTATCTTGGCATGAGGCCAAAGTGTGCATCACTTCATCAATGCAGTTATCTTCAGAAACTACGTCCTCCTTGCAGGAAAAGTTGCAGTGTACATTTCATAGTAGTTTGGAGGAGAGATCTCTAGTAAAAGGACTCCTTTCCTTTACTGAGGTGATCCATGGATTGGCCAACCAATCCATGTCCTATTTCATATCTGATCTTCTGTGTGATATATTCTTCAGAAATTTTTGAAGTTTACTGCAGATCCATGGTGTAGATCTCAGATCTTTCAGTGTCTTTCATGTTCAGCTGAGATCCCGAAGGGGAATGTACTTAAAAGTAATTTTTACATATATATCCCATTTTGATCTATCATTTTGCACTCTTATATATTATATATCTTAAACTTAATAAAACACTACTTCATATTTCTGAATATTACGTTGTCTGGTTCATCCTCTACTTCTTGTGTCATAAAGCTTGGTTTTGAGGCCTTTCCTTCAAGTATAGATTTGTATTTCCTAATGTAAAACATTTGAATAATATTCTCAGATTTTAATACTATTATCTCTACATGAATTCATAAAACCCTTCAGAAAATATGCTCCCTATGATTCAGTAAATTTCTGCTTACTCCAAGTCATGGGAAATCAACAATTTTAAGCCTAGTCGGGAATGGAGAATATGTTTAACATAGAAAAACGTAGTTGTTTTTGCTGAAATTTGGCATGTGAATCCCTATTGACCAAATATAACATATCCCAGATCCATGACCCTTATTTTTATGAATATTTCTGAATACAGTCATTTTAGGGCATGAAAAGTTGTTTTTCCTCACCTTTTTGAGAGCAAAAGCTGATTAAAGGTTGTTGCAGTACTTGGAATGGGTTGTTGAGTGTCTTTAAACACATTTTTTGATATATAAAGTATATATCCCTGAAAATTTTGTTTTACAGGCATGTCTTGCTGAGAAATCCCTTTTGGGGATATTACAGAGATGGGGAAGCCTTGTATCAAGGGTGCACTCTGCACGAGCATCGAGTTAATGTTAAAAAAATGGGACATGGTGGCAGGTGGCAACGTTAGTAAATATGGAGACATCTTCGTATGCCCACCCTAGAATCGGTTCACCCGAAGATAGGGTCCAGCACCTGGAAGAGCACCACACGTCTTGCGGTGTTTGGTGCACCCTCGACGACCCTTGAAAATCCCAAGGACCAAGTACCGTTCATGACCGGTCATACTCATAACTGCATCATGTCTCCAAGGTGAACAGCCTCTGGTCAATAGAACAATGTAGTAAGGGAAGTCGGCAAAATGGATCCATAACTTCGGGAAAAGGATTGGCTCTGAGGGCTAGGCCTAGGGGTCTGTGCCCTCAACTCATGGGCTGTCGGTAGTCTTCCTGAGCTCCTCTCATGGCGAGGGTAGGTAGTCGCATGTTGATTATGCTACAAGCATAGAATTCCCCCTTGTGGGAGCATTTCCCTAGGCGGCGAACATTTGACTTAGAATTGGTACGGACAAGGGTAATTTGACTATTTAATTAAAACAAAGCCTTGTGATGGTCCCTGCGGATGCTGACGCAATGTGATTTTTTCCCAGTGCTCTGAATGTCAAAGTCAAGAAATTCAACCAAGCATGGGTAAATAGCAGGAGTAACTATGACTCTCTTAAGGTAGCCAAATGCCTCGTCATCTAATTAGTGATGTGCATGAATGAATTAATGAGATCCCCACTGTCCCTATCTACTATCTAGCGAAACCACAACCAAGGTAATGGGCTTGGCAGAATCATCAAGGAAAGAAGACCATGTTGAGCTTGACTCTAGTCCAACTTTGTGAAATGACTTGAGAGGTGTAGAATAAGTGGGAGCCGTTTTTGGCGCAAGTGAAATGCCACTACTTTTAACATTATTTTACTTATTCCGTGGGCTAGAGACGAGGCACTGCCCCTATTTTTGGCCTTAAGGCACGTTTTAGAGGGTTGATCCAGGCGAAAGACATTTTCAGGTGGGGAGTTTGGCTGGGGCAGCACATCTGTTAAAGGATAACACAGGTGTCCTAAGATGAGCTCAACAAGAACATAAATCTCGTGTCGAAAAAAGGGTAAAAGCTCATTTGATTTTGATTTTCATTACGAATACAAACCATGAAAGCGTGGCCTATCGATGCTTTAGAATTTTGGAATTTGAAGCTAGAGGTGTCAGAAAAGTTACCATAGGGATAACTGGCTTTTGGTAGCCAAGCATTCATAGTGACATTGCTTTTTGATCCTTTGATGTTGACTCTTCCTATCATTGTGAAGCAGAATTCACCAAGTGTTGGATTGTTCACCCACCAATAGGGAACATGAGTTGGGTTTAGACCGTCGTGAGACAGGTTATTTTTACCCTATTGATGAACCACACTACAATAGTAATTCAACTTAGTACGAGAGGAACCGTTGATTCACACAATTAGTCATCACGCTTGGTTGAAAAGCCAGTGGCACGAAGCTACTGTGTGTCGTAATATGATTGAATGCCTCTAAGTCAGAATCCACGCTAGAAGTGGTGCATGTCACTCTTCGACTATATCTCGACCCGCATTAGGGGCCTCTCTTTGTCATCCCCAGGGGCCCATGTTATTTGTAAACTGTGATCATGAAGCATCTCGGTTGGGGCAGCTTTGAAGTTCAATTTCAAATGGTCATTAAGAATAATCCTTTGTAGATGATTTAAATATGCGATGGGGTATTGTAAGTGGCAGAGTGGCCTTGCTACCAAGATCCACTGAGATTCATCCCTTGGTCACCTCAAATCGGAGCTTTGCTCTTGTCACTTTATTCAAAATTTGGATAACTATCGTTGTTGCACCTTCTTCCTCCCGTCCTTTTAATTCAAACATTGTTTCTTTTTTTCGCATCTCAAAAATGAATTTCTTACTTGGGGGTGGGAAATTTGGGGTTTCCATGCCACGGCTACAAGAGGGGTCACCAGTCTGTGGAACTTGTGACTGGTGGCATGGAAACCCCAATTTTCCATGCTGCGGCATGACGTTTCCGTGTCCTCCCATGCCCCCGAGGGAAACACGCTGGGGAAATTGGGGTTTCTATGCCACATCACGTGCAAGATCGTCGCCCAAGTCTAGGTAACATGAGGATCTGGGATTCCATTTCATGGCACACGGAAAAGGGCCGCACACGAGCTCGGGAAACTTGGGGTTTCCATGTCCCACCCCCGACAAAAACCATGGGATTTCATGTTTTACAGCATATTGGAAACTTGGGGTTTTCACTGAATCCATGGCATGAGGAACTTGCAGTTTCCATGATGATGGAAACCGTCACCGAATTCTAGGGAACTAGTGGTGTTTCAAAACCATGGATCCAATCCTTTGGGGAACTCCAGGTTTTTTCCATGTCGCAGTGTGTACAAACCCGCTGCCCAAGTCAATGAAACTTGGGGGTTTCCATTTCACCACACAAAGGACAACTGTCCCAGTTTGGAGAAACTTGGGGTTTCCATTTCATGGCATGGCAGAAAATTTCCCAAGTCTATGAAACCTGGGGTTCCCATGTCTCACCGCGATGGAAACTGCAACCCTAGCACAGGGTGCTTGGGGGTTCCATGCTGCAGCGTGACAGAAACCACCGCTCACGTATGAGTTTCCATGTCACGGCATGACAGAAATCGCTGCCCGAGTCTGCGGAGCTCGGGGGTTCCCATTTTTTGCTGCACGATAGATACCGCCCAATTCTGAGAAACTAGTGGATTTCCATGTTCCACCATGATAGAAACCATGGCCTTGGTGCGGGGAGCTTGGGTTTCCATGTCGCGGCAGGATGGAGAACCGCCCAAGTCTGTGGAACATTGGGGCTTCTGTTTCGTGGCACAAGGGAAACCACCTATTTCTGTGAACCTTGTAGTTTCCATCTCCCGCCCTGATGAAAACCACACCCCCGGTGAGGGGAACTTGGGTTTCCATGTCATGACACGGTCATAATCACCCAAGTTTAGAGAACTTGTGGTTTTCGTTGCGTGGCATGGAAAATAACCACCCAAGTCTGACGAACTTGGGGCTTCCATTTCACGGCGTGATGGAAATCGCTCCCCTGGTTTGTCTCCAAAACTTGGATTTTTTACACCTTATCATAATGGAATACATCCAAGTGTAGGGAAGGTTGGGTTTTTTAAGACCCCAAGACTTCATGAGGCACGTTCAGGGTAATGAGCATAGACATTGGGCATTTGGACAGTGTTTGGGTGTCGTGCGACGTTACAGGCGAGCTGTCACAGAGTAATTGCATGAGCGTGGGTCTGTGGCAGTGAGAAGCACGGGCACGTCGCAAATAGGCAGTAGTGGCATTGGAAAAAGTGACGTTATAGGTGAAACATCACATAGTAGCCAGAGTCATAAAACTGACGCACAAGTTGAGCAGTCGACACTACACAAGTGGGCAGACAACTGAATGATGGGGGTTAGCTCGGGTCCACCAAGTGACCCACGACACACACATGATACACATATTAATGTGGCATGCAGATGATGGAGAAGTCATCCAACCAACGATGAAGCAAGCATCTAAGTGTGAGCGCATTGGGGCACCACGAGCTAAGCCAATAGCTCATTGGTGAAGGAAACACGACGGTAGTGAACGCAGGGCGAGCGAGATTCGAGTCAGGTTGTTGACGTGCAGGGTGTGTGAAATTCCTCCGCATGGAATTTGCACCACAGGACGGGTCGAGTCGGGCAGTGCGTGGGTCAATTCATGCGACAGACATGCAGGGCGTGTGGAACTTCACCGCAGGGCGTTCACAGTGCAAAGTCGGGTCGGGAAGGGCATCCACATGATCTGAGCTTCAGTTCAGAGGTCATTCTGAAGGCATCATGAGTCAGAATTGAGTGTTGAAAGTTGAAGCATGTACATATTGATGGGACGAAGCTAACCGCATAGCTGGGGAGAAGATTGGACACATAGAGAGCTCACGGGGAGGTTTTAAATAATTTGCAGTGTCGACTTGAGTGACCCGGCAGCACTTGGGCAGTTTTATGAGGTATATTCACGAGGTGAATTCTAATGTTGTAAAGAGGTGAATTCTAATGTTGTAAATGATCATTATGGGCTAGTTAATGATTGTCAAGCATTGTAAGCTTGGACAAAAAGTGACTTGCCTTGCCAAAGAGAAAAGGGGGTCTTTTTCTAGATTGGTACTTATATTGTATTTCATATTTATGAAACATATTATTGAGCAGACTCATTATTGACTGGGAGTTTCCCCTCCCTTGTATGTATGGGAATACACTGTGGATATGGTGATGATGTCTATGTTTTACGCACATTAAAAGAACATTTGATTAAATAATTTAACAAGTGTTGCTAAAGGCGTAGTCTACATACTTGAGTATTATGAAAAGGAGAAGTACGGTAGTGCCACACCCCATCTATAACATGGTTGAAATATCACCGAAGGTCTAGGGCCGTGACAGGCTTCCTCGCCCCACCGCAACGACAGTTGCCAAACTATGTGAAATCTAAGGTTTCCATGTCCCTGATCAATGGACACCTCCCAATTATACGTCCACCGTGACGGAAGCTGCCCCTGTAAGACCCACGAGCCGAGGATGATGACGGAGGGCATTGGAAGCGTTCGGTGGACATGCAACGAATGATGAAGCAACAAAAACCATGACGAAAGGTTAGATGGGTGCACTGATAGACGAAAACATCATTCGGCTATTATGCGACGTTATCATGGTGATTGTGCAACGTTTAGGAGAGACGTGCATAAATGCGTCCAAAAATGGCTAAGTGGATGCTTGGAGGTTTATAGGCCGGTCGTGGTGGCAAGCTGATGTTAAGGTGTAAATGTCACGTCGTAACCAAGGATTTATGGGAATTTAGTGGGTCATCCTTATATGGGCCAAGCCCCATGAATGGAAGCAATGTGTGGGAAAAGGCACATACAAAAGGAGGACTTGCGATGGATGATAAAGGAAAGCAAGAAGGACATCAAAATCTTGTTGCTTCCACTATAAAGGATGCATGCAAAACAATGTTCAGGGCAGGCGTGTTCAGGTCGAGTCAGGTTCGTGTAGCGTGCCTACATTCAGGACGTGCGGAACAATGTTTGAACGCACGAACTTCATTCAGCAGGGTTAGGTCGGGTCAAACGTGACCTGAATGTGTTCAAGAAATGCGTGCAGACTGTGACCCTGGTGACCCATGTACAGAAATGTGTTCAGGGTGCAGAGGGCATCTGTAACTCGAGTGACCCACTTGAACTAGAATTCATGCAGACTTCAGAAACATGTTCTGAAAGGGAATTTTGGGGTTCCTTTGGATTTTTTGCACTGTTGGGAAGCTGTTAAGGCTAGACCAAGGTACAAGGACATTTGGAAAGAATCATAAATGGTTTATGGAGGCTTGGTTGTATAATTATTCCATATTTTACATATTTATTGAAGAATAATATCGGGTAGACTTATTAATGGTATTTCCCCCTCCCTTGAATGTATGGGCATTCATGTGGTTTGATATTGATGTTTATTGTTGTTTTATTTCTACACAAGAACACTTTGGAAGATTAATTAAACAAGTGTTGACTTAGGCATAGTCTACTTATTGAGTATTTGAAAACAGAAAAATAAGGTAGTGTCGCACCCTTCTATAGAGTGGTTGGGAGACTACCACAGGTATAGGGGCATGACAATTGGTATCAAAGCTAAATTTTTGTGGATTTTTTATTATTGAGTAGGGATACAGTTACAGTATTGCAGGTGGTATTGAAGCTTGATGGATGAGTTTGTTTCATTGGAAATGAACTTCAAAGAAGTTAAAGAGAAGTCGAAGGAAGTGGAAAAGGAGGTTGATGAGGCAAGTCAGAACATTGATACATTGTGCAAGAGAAGGACATATTCTGTGAGAAAATATGAAATGTTTCGACTTATGAAGAAAGTGATAATTCTCCACATAGAAATGGACAAGGTGGAAGAAGAGCGAAGGAATTTACTTGATAAGCTTCTCAGACTTAGAGACCTTGGAAAGATGAAGCGTTGTGGCATGAAGCCCACTATGGTCGAACCAAAGGATGTTGTAGATGTGATTTAAGTCAAGGAAGAACTTGATGAACATGTTGGACCAGCACCAAGCACATTACAAGCATTGATGGTGGATTATTCTCAAAAGGATGTTGCAGATGTGGTAGAAGTCGAGGATGAACTTGATGAATAGGTTGGAGCAGGGCCAAGCACATTACAAGCATCAGTGATGGATGATTCTGGGGAGGATGTTGAGGATGCAGATATGATTGAGGAAGAAATTGTGGAACAAGTTGAACCTAGACCAAGCACATTTTAGGCATTGGGGGATGAACCACATGAAAATGTTGTAGAAGTGACAATGATCGAGGAGGAATTTTATGAGCAGGAGGTACCAGGATCGGAAGCATTCCAGACATTGATGAGGATGGAGGACACTCGCTTAGAGTCTTCGTGAAGATATGAATCATGTTTAAATTGAGCATCTAGGAGATGGACCACATGAAGGGATGGGAAAGAAGATGACTTATTTTCCAATACCATGGAGGACCTTTCCTCAGATGACTTTGGTGGAACCTTGTACATTGGAGAAGTAAGGAGAATTTCTTTTGTAGACCTTCATAGGGAAATTTGTAACCTCGCTCTAGTAGGTTCAAATTCCCATGAGAAGGGTGGAACTTGATGATATTTGTGATAGATATAGGTCATGCTTAGCCACATGGAAATTGGCTAGGTGACCGGCATGACTCATGGATTGCCTTGGTGGTAGGGCACATTTTTTGGGTAGACTTCTTCATGGCTTACAACCAAGAAGGGACTCTTGGTGCACCTTTAGTGGGGGAGAAGCCTTGGAGGAAGTACCCATGATGATGATGGTAGAAGTGACCGAGGGAACTTAAGCTATACACTATACATATGATGGTGAATAGAGTTGATATGAGTCTACTCTTGATGGAAACATGGGCAACCAAAGTCATGTACATTGACATGAGGGCATGGCAAGACATTATGTCGAGAAATTATGCAAGTGCAATTACTAGGTGCCACTTATGAGAATCATGGAGGAGTTTCAAGTAGGAATATGCTGAGCATGATCGATTGTTGGTGCTACATGGATATATTTTATATATGGGATGATGGATGTTGTTCACTTTGAGCAAAAAGACATTGGTTGGATGAGCGGCCTATGAGCACATTCATATGACTTGCAGGGTGAGAACAACTTGTGGTGGCACTCATGGGAAATACAAGTATGCTCGCCAATTCTTTGGATAGGATGATGCATGGTAGTTTATGATGGATTTGCATTAATTGGAGGCTTCATAGTACAATGATCTTGCAGTATCTGGTTCACTGAGGAGCTAAGATCGAGACTAGTCTTGATTTTGATGCACAATGGGATGGATACCTTTGAGCACATTTATGGGGTATGTTTGTGAGGAGTCACTCGATGGAGATGATCAATGGGACAAATTGGAGGTTGATGGAGATGCGATGATGGGATGCGTTGGTGGTATACCCTTGGGCATGGGTTGAGCCTTCTTGAATTAAATTTGGTATGCATGTTGGATGCATATTGCAGATGGGATGAACATAGCTTCATGGACCTGAATATGGCACATTGTTGAGAGGATGTTCTTGACTTGATTTGAGGAGGAAATTTCCCACATGGATGATGTTCGATAGTTGTGGTTCTCTTTTGAACAGTACGTGGAGATTTGCATCATGGGCAGCACACTTCAGATAGAGATGGCTTGTTGGATAGACAACATGTTGCGGATGAGATGAATCTCCATGGATTACTTTACACTCATATGGGGCAGATCCTTGATTGAGTTGATGGGTGTGACAGGATGCGAGAGGGACAACTCACGCATGCTATGAGGATGTGCATTCACACAATGAGAACGTATGGTTGGACTGATCACCTGACTATTTTGATTTATGAGGGATATAGCACTGTGTAGAGTTATGTTGGATACATAGCACGTTTTGTTACGTTGAGTTGGTTGGAGTGCTATAGGGTAAAATTCTTGGGTTGTTGGTTATTGAATATCCCTCTCAGGGCTTTCTGGTGCCCAAGGCACACAGTAATATTAGCTTTATAGTTCACAAAGAAGGCACATACATGTTCATGTTAACTTAAAAAAACTTGATGGAATAAGATGGAAGATTACCTCTTTAATGATCTTGAAGTCTTTTAGAGAGTGCTAGGCAGTGAAGCAGGAGTTCTCCTTCACTAGCTCCAAATCTCGACCCTGCAATCAGTCAAACAACCCATGTAATATCTACCATAACATTTATTTCCTATTAATTAAGTCAATATATAATAAAAATTTAAACTATGCACATCTAAGCCATTAATCTCATGCTATATAAGTGATTGAATAAAAATGACAATATCAATGCATAGAATGGAAAAAACAGATACAATTCTATTAATTTATAAAAAGGAGGATTACAACCGTCGGTTGTACCAAGCCCTCCTCAACCTTCCAATCTATCTATCTCTCAAAGTGGTTATTTCTTGATCAACAAGTTCTCAATGAACCTCTTTGACCTTTGACCTTCACACTACAACAATGATCTCTACTTCACAAGTATTCTAAAACTTTGACAATCCTTCGACCTTGAACTAAGAGCCTTCAGCTCCATTTTATAGGAGATGGAGAGAGAAATCATTGCCCTTCTCTTTCTGCTAGTTTTGAATAGAAAAAAAAAATATGTTTCCTCAAATTCCATGCTTTTGTCTACTTTGAGAGTTCAGTTGTTTTGGCAAGGCCCAATAAGAGATTAGTGCTTTGTAGTTTCCTTTTCGTACTGACTCTCTTGTGAGAAAAAGCTAGAAATTCAAATCATTCTCCATTGGTTTTTCCCGTTCCAAACTCAAAACACGAGTAACGTTGCCCTCTAGTGTAAAAAGAGCATTTCCCTAGCCACTAACATGGCCTATTCATTGATCAGATGTGTTATAACTCTCTTGTATTGTTATAGTGGGGCGTTACCTTGGCAGAAGTAGGTTTAGTTTAGGTCTTTGTATTCCTTCCATATTTATCTTCTCCTTTGAGCTGATGAGGAGGTATTTTGACCTGTAACAGATGCCCCCTAAAGTGTGAGGTCAGAGATGAAGATGATGGCTGAAATACTTTATAATGTGTGTAGTAGAGATAAAGAGATTGAAAGACTGAGGAAAACCTAAAACAACAACATATGTCAGAAAATATAGTATCTGCCTTGAGTCGGGCATTCCCATGCTCAGTAGCTTAAACAACATGATTTCTCTAGAATAGAGATATGAATAATATGTCCACCGATGAGAACAATGTGGAAGTGTCTGTCATAACATAATCAGGCTGAAGAAGCTATCTCCATAAAAAATATCGCATCTTGGGGAAGGGAACACAACTTTAGTGATGTAACCTTTGCCCCAAGGTCTTGGCCACCGATTCACTTAAACTGCATATTTCTCAACATGTGAATGAAGGAGATGTCGTCTAACATGTGATAAATCATCTGATTACTAGTCAATAATTAGAACTGTTAACAGATGCGAAGGTGGCCACCGATAATGATGATGGCCCCTAAGATGCACAGTACAATCTAGCGAGTGTGAATAAAAAGAGTTGAAGTCGAACACTCATAGAATCATTCAATCAGGAGCCAATGATGAAGACTCCTAATCAAACACAAGACTACCTGCCACTGATGTCTGCAAGTATCTGGGTACTGATGGGTTTCTGGATCAACTTCCTAGATAAGATGTTGAAGTCGATAGGAAGAGATCTGTTGAAAGGTAGACACTGAGGCATCCTACATTATTCAACATGAAACAGAAACCAAATGATTTTTTTTGTGATGGAGATAATGAAGAGCAAATGGGGATGTCTGACGATAACTAAGTTCTGGCATAATGAACGGTTCGGTTGATAAGAGGAGTAGTAGATAGCGAGATCTGCTTGAACAATAGAAGGCACTGTAACATGGTACTAGGCAGCTGAGGCTTAATGAACGCCAAAGAGTGTGTTAGGATTTTACCAATGTAGGGACACTGGGAGATGAAGGCTAATACTTATAGATGGTAGGGTTCAGCTAAATGCGAAAGAGTTTTCTGGGAAGTGCCATGTTCAAAATTTTTGCTGCCAAATAGACCATTTTGAAATGTAACAGAGGTAGTATCTATTTTTTCCAAAATTTTCCCCATATGATTAAGTTTAACGAGTCCAGAGGAGTAAACTTGGTGAATTTTTCATATTTAGAGAGTCTGAAAATATCATAAAAGACAACTCTGTGCTTTGTCTAATTAGGTTTAAAGAGTCCAGACGAGTAAACTCGGTGAATTTTTCATGTTTAGAGAGTCTGAAAAATGTCGTAAAAGAAAACTCCAATGGGGTACCTTTGTCATGTGTTGATAATCGAGCACGAAAAAAGGAGAATAGTAAGCTTGAAATAGTTCATTTTCCATGAGTTAGTCCATCAAAGTTGGAAAAGTGAGAAATCTATGTTCGATGGATGTCTACCTCATTTTGTCATGAGTACGAGGAGATGGAGTAAACTCAGTACTCTTTGTGAAATTTTAACGAGTCGAACAAAAAAAACTCGGTGCTCTCTATGAAATCTTAACGAGTCACGCAGAGAAAACTCAGTCACTTTTTCGGTTTAAAGAGATTTGAAAAAGAGGAAAAGAATGGCTCCTTACTCTCTGTCCTGGTAGTTTAGCGAGCCCAACAAAGTCAACTCAGGGTTTTTTCAGTTTTATGAGCTAGAAAAAGTTCCCTAAAAAGAAATCTCAGTGCTTCTTCATATCAGTTTTAATGAGTCTAAAGAAGAGAACTCCAGGTTTTTCGAATTAACGAGCAAGAAAAATACCATAAAAATAACGCTCGAAATCAACTTCGTATAACTTTAACGAGTCCAAAGAAGAGAAGTCGAGGTTTTTCAGATTAACGAGCAAGAAATATACCATAAAAATAATGCTCGATAAAAAGGATCAAAACATGTGTATGTCTGCATATGAATCTTGATCCCTCATCATAACATCAGTAACAAATCTCAATAGTTGCGACACATATGCAGCAAGAATTCACGATTTTTTTCCGACTATCTAAGAGAGTCATGCCCCAGAAATGGCTATAAGAAGGTCAGAAGACTTTCATTTTCACTGTTTTGTGTGTTGTGAAGGAGCTCTTGGGTGAAAAAGGGTGAAAAATTTAGCTGACGATTGCGGTCAATCCAAGCAATGGTTTTCCTTCCCGCGAGATCCAGGTAAGAGCTAGAACCTCCTGCTATCATTTAATTGTATTTTTGTGAAGTTTTACTGGTTCAAAATGGGAAATTTGGCAAGCCCTAAAAGATATTAGCAGCTAACACGGGCCAACAGTGATGGAGCCACATTAAGCGTACTTCTCATGAGGGGAGGATGCGTTAGCATGCTCTGTTTTTTACTATAGCTATCGTTAGGTGAAACACATTTTTTAGGAACTCATTTATAACCATTTTGAAGTGGCCCAGAAAAATTCTAATCAGTTGAAAATTTTGTATTTGTAGGTATTCAACTGTTAATCATGAGTATCTAGCGAGAGAGAGAACATGAAAAGGAAGAAAGGGAAATGATTACTGATGCTGCAAACTTGATGGCTCTCCGCAGATGAAGTTTGCTAAAATATACAAATTTAGAATTGATGAGGGGTCAAGAGGACCTCCTGAGGTGGTTGATTCAGCAATGGGATGAATGGCACCATGTCTTTCGGATTGGGGGAAATGAGCTCTCAATTGAGAAAGACAATGTATACTTTTTGACTGGCCTGTCATGTTGTGGACCGAGGCCCAATTTTACAGGGTCCATAGCGGATTTGCGTTCCACTGCTGATCTCATTCTTGCTCATTACATACGCAACACAGAGGCTGTGAGAAACCGGGTACCTATTGCACGGGTAGCTTTGAAATCACTAAGGTCTATATTATGGATGATTGTTCGCTTGGTAGGTGCCAAGAGTCAGTGTGTGGCCACCAAGGCCCAGATGCTACTAGCCTTGGATTGTATGCAGCCTACGGTGTTTGATTGGTGTGATGGAGCTGTCCATCGGGTCCGAGTAGAGCTCACAACATGCAAGACCTGTACCTAGAGAGAGTTTTGGTACAGTACATTGATCGTTTCTTTCTTACTGGAGAGAGTACCATTGATAATGCTAAGGATCATTATAGCACCATTGGGCCCACGCGAGCCGATGCAGGCTCAATGGGTAGCTTTTATTTTGCAGAATGGAGAGGGTCCTATTCGCCACTGTTTTGATGATGGATTTTCTGATTGGATGAACTCCCATATTATTATGATCGAGGATTATACCTCTGCAGGGATGAACTTCACAGGTGATCCAGAGTTAGCATTTCCCCCTGCCACCTTGTGGGGACTCGATGGTAAGAAGGAAATGATCAGTGTACTCTAGGAATTACATTGTTTTTGTCTTTTAAATGTTTATGCAATTTTCTTGAATTAGGGTGAAAATTATGTTTTGACATGAATCTTTGTTTTCTTGACACAGATGTGGCACCTTTCCACCCATTTGGGGCCCCTCGCTATTCACAGCGAGGACTGTAGCTACTCGAGGCTGGCACACCAGCTGAGGATGCAGAAGCCACTAAGGATGATGATGCCCATATTTTACATGAGCTCTCCAGAAACTTGGAGGGTTTGAGTATGGGTATACCACCCCTTCCTATGCGAGAGGTTCCAGTTCATTTGTAGTGGCATACCATAGGTGTGCCAGAGATATACTTGGTGCCTCTCAGGAGGATAGCCAGAGTAGTTGTATGTTATCATGATCATCAGGCCTAGCTAGCAGAACAGATGTATAGTATCGGAGCATGGCTTAGTATAGCCAAATTTTTGTAAAACACCCAAGTTTTGGAATATTTTTTGATGTAACTATTGTACTGGACACGACATATATATATATATATACATAATTTTTGGTGATTTTTTGTTTTTTGATTTTTTATGTATTTTCAATGGGATAAAAATATATATACTCATGAGTAAATATTTTATAGCAAATGTGAAAAATGCCAATATAACACATAGTTTTCCAAAGAATCATCTAATGCATTAAATTCTCTAGGAATGTGCTCAAATGTGATTGTTTGAAATTGACGTTCTAAAAGTCACACTGTTAGAAATTAACGTAACAATACTGGATGACAGACATGGTATTGATTGTTTAACTTCATAATGATGAGTTGGGAATCTAACCTGACCACTAAATTGGAGATGTCGCGAGACACTGCCTCCATGAGGAGTTGGATCATTGACATGTACTCGGCAATGTTATTGGTGGCACTACCTAGGAAGATTCCCCCAGAACCAAGAAGGTTTGACTCAGGAGTGTAGAGAACCCAAGTAGTTGAAGCAATGCATCTAGTGTGACGACTAGCACCGTCCACATATCCGATGTATGATAAGGAGGGTGATGGCATATTTGTGAAAGAAAAATATTATACATGAGAAAAAACACCTCAAAAACCAAAAAATATCTAGAAACATAAAAATAATAGGCAAAAATTATATACATAAAATTACAAAGAATATGCCTAGTGCGAAACTAGGAAAAATACTTCTTTAGATAGAGCACATTGCGGGGCTTGGCGAGTGGAATTCCATTATAGTCCTGAAGTTTGTAAACCCATTTTGAGAGGACTTTAGTGACGATGTAAGGACCAAGCCATAATGGTTGAAGCATTCCTTCCCCCAAGAGGTCATGTTTCTGATCATAGAGTAGAACAAGATCGCCCTCTTGGAAAGAATGAGGCTTGACAGATTTTTCGTATTGAGCTTCAAGTGCTAGTGTATCATCTCGACAAGTTTCATCCAAATGATCGAGCGAGAGCAAGAACTCTTCTGTGGTGGTGGTGCCAGGTAGGAGTTCAATGACGATTTTGAGTGATGAAATTTCCACTCGATTGGAAGTACTGCTTCTAGGCCAAATGCAAGTTGAAAAGGCATGAAGCCTGTGGTAGTTTTGACTGACATTCGGTATGCCCATAACATGGAATACAACTTCCGATGCCATGTGGTTTTATGGTTTCTAACCAATCGAAGAATCATGGTTTTGAGGAAGCCATTTATGGCTTCGACTTGACCATTAGCTTGATGATAATAAGATGAAGATTGATCTTGACGAAAACCTAACATGGATGTTAATTTTGTCATCATATGATTCTAAAAGTGAGACCCATGATTTGTGACAATAGATAGGGGTACGCCGAACTGAAATATTACCTGATTGAACAGGAAGAGAGTGGCGATTTTTCCATCGGCCTTAAAAGTGGGAATGGCTTCTACCCATTTCGTAAAATAGCCGACCGCAACCATGATGTAGTTGTGTCCATTTTACAAAGTGGGATTGTAGGTGACAAAGTCAATTCCATATTTAGTGAAAGGACCAATGGAGATAATTGGATGAAGGGGGGCAGGATGAGCATGCATTTTTTTTGTGAAAATTTGACATGGATGACACTTCTAGACCGCTACAATGCAATCTTTAAACAAAGTGGGCCAATAGTAACTTGCGCGCAAGATTGTTTGGGCAGTAGCTATGCCCGAAATATTACCATTTCATGCCCCTGCATGGCAGTAATTCAAGACGCGCTCCGATTCATTGAAAGTGAGACAACGTCGAAGAATAGTATCGATACCACGACGATATAATGTATCATTTAGCACAAGGTAGTGCTTTTCCTAGTGGCGGATACGACGATGGTCGTCGGACGTGAGAGTTGGGCTAAAGCATTAGGTTTGTAGGTAGAAAAAAATGTCTCCATACCATGGGTCTGAAGAATCAACCAAGTATACATATTCATTAGGAAATGGATCATGAGCTACTTCTCCGGGGTCGATTCTGGGAAGTTCCGATAATAATTCGGTGAAGACAAGGGATTTCTTTGCTTTGGTAGCTGTGAAGACCAAATCAAATAGTTGGAGAATTATGATCCATTTGGAATATTTTCCTCCAATAATTTGTTGAGACAGGATGTGTCGCATGGGGTTCTCCAAAGAAATAACCGTAGTCTGTTGCAACAATACATAGTATCAGAGTCTGGTGATGAAAAAAACTACAGCCAGAGAAATTTTCTCCACATGTGAATAACGAAGTTCAGGTTTGATTAGAAATTTTGAAAAATAGTATATCACATGTTCACTGTCATCACTGTGAACTTGAACCAGAACCATTCCAAATGAGGATGGTGAGGCTGCCAGGTAGAGGAGAATTGCACATGAGTATTCGAGGGCACTAAGGAGTGGGGCTGAAACAAGTGCATGTTTTAAAGCATCAAATGACCATTGAGCTTGGTCATCCCACAATTATAGTGTTCATTTCTTCAATAATCACATAAATCCTTTCATCATTTTGGCATAGTTAACGATGAATCAACGTAAAAAGTTTGCCTTCCCTTGCAATGTTGGAGTTGAGGGATGGATTGTGGTGTCAGAAATTCAACAATCACCTTAACCTTATCGGGATCAACCCTAATCTCATGTTTGTAGAAAATGAAACCTAACAGACGCCCGAACTCAACCATAAATACGCACTTATGAGGATTCAGATGTATATTGTAGAATCTACACCTAGCAAAAATTTCTTTCAGATGAGTGAGGTGATTAGGTCATTTCTTGGAATGGGCCGGAAGGTCATCCAAGTAAGCCTATACAATATGTCAAATGTCATGAAAAGCGTAGTCCATAGCTCGCTAAAAATTTTCTCTAGCATTCTTCAGACCGAATGGGAGTTTACGATACACAAATGTGCCCCAAGGACAGATGAAGGCAGCTTCATGTTGGTCTTATTTTTTAATTTCAATCTGGTTATAGCCCGAGAATCCATCCATAAAAGAAAAATATTTGCATCCTGAACAATCCTCGAGAATCTAATCTATGAATAGTGTAGGATAATTTTCTTTGGGACAAGTGGCGTTCAGATCGTGATAGTCAACACAAACTCAAATGGTGCCTTGTTTTTTATCGACGGGAACAGGATTGGAAACCCATTCCATAAAATGAACATGATAGATGAAACCAACGTTTAAAAGTTTTTCTACCTCAATTTTGATGGCAGCTACTTTGCGCGGGTGGACGGGTCTGAGTCGCTGCCGAATTGGTTTAGCATTGTCATAAATCTTGATTTCATGCTCGACTATAGATGGATCTATGCCGAGAATTTAGTCATAAGACCAAGCGAACACATTGCGGAATTCCTTGAAAAGGGACGTGAAGCATGCAATTTCCTTAGGATTGCAATCTTCTCCAATTTTAATATTTTCCACAATACCCATTTTGACCAAGATATCAATGAGCATTGTCTTAGAAAGATTACCCATGTTCCCTTCTGAATCGATATTTTGAACAGTCGTGTAAGCGGAGGGAACCATCTCAGGTGGGTCAAAGGATGGGATTTCATTTTTTATCATTTCCGAGTCGATCGTCGAAGTGCGATGATGAAACTCTCCCCAAGGTCGTTCTTCTAGAGACATGATCTCTCGAATAGCTTCATCTGTAGGCAAGACTTTATTGAGGAGATCCTTAGCGAGAAATGTGATGGGTGGGAGGTTTGTACCCTTAGTAAAAACCATAGCAGTGGAGGGTTCAGATGTAATTTGGATGGCTTGGTAGCCCAACTCGACTGGTGAGAGTGGCATCTGATCTCCGTAGGAAGTGATTTCTGAAGGTGTTGGGACGATCCATGGGTTGATAAAGCCATCGAAAGTGGTGGATATCATTGCAACTGTATTTGGGATCTCTGGTGGCGGGAGAGGAAAACAACCTAGTAGGGAAGATGCCTTCAGAATACCAGTACCAATACTTACATAAGAGTTAGGAAAGCCTCCTATTAGGGGTACAACGCTACTTGGTAACGTGGAATAATCAGGGGTGCAGAAATATAACTTATCCACTATGACTATTTTCCCATCTAATGGAAATAGGACGAGTTGGAAGACCAGAGAAGCAATGGTGGTCATCACATAATACCAACTGTGACTAAGCAATAGATTATAATCGAGATAACGATCTACGACTTCAACGTCCATGGTTACTGTTTTCCCACTCAGAGTGATGGGAAAGCTAGCAAGGTATCCTTTTTGGAGGAATGTGTGGCCATTGAAAGCTTTGAGGGAATTCAACGAAGGTGTTAAGGTAGGAGAACCTAAAGTGAGCCAGCAAGCTTGTGACATAACATAGGTCAAAGCACCTTCGTCAATGAGAGTGCAATGGATTGGTCTGCCTTTCGACACAACCTACACTTGGAATGCAAGTTGGTGCGAGATGCGAGTCTAAGATTTTTCCATATCAAAGATAGCTAGCATGGAATCCTAGGGGTCTATTCCACCAATGGCCGAAATCAAGGCTTTCCTTTGTGCTAGACAAGTTTGCAATATTTTGAGAGCAGACATAGCTGATGGTGCATGTGCCAAATCTTCTACAATGTTGTAGTTTTGGACTACACGTGCAGAGATGTTATGAGTTGTGCGTCGAAGTGTCCCTTTGGGGGGATGAATTATGGGGTCAATAGTAGGCCATTCGATATGTAAATCATTGGTCAATGGTGGATTTGAACTAGTACTAGGTTCTTGAGCGTCTATGGTGGGATTTCCATAAAGCTTGGCTCATGTTTGGAGTTGAACACTCTCAATGCCATAAATGGCAGATGGTCCTACACCGAAAGGATGTGAACCACCATTGCCCCGTTGCTAGGGTTGTGGCGGGTTGTCAACCATGTGTTGATGTTGCTAATGTTTATTAGGGAAAGGATTATGAAGAATGGCAGGTGTTCACCCAGAATTCTTATTCACGATAAAATCGGTGCATTCCTGCAGCCGAGGGCATTTATATGTCAAGTGGTCCTCCACACAGATCTTGCAAGGAAATTTCATGGGTTTATCCTTCCCTTTGTCATTTTTGGTAGCGTTTTTTTTATTAGGATTATTCTGATTGTTCGACTGCTCTTCCGAAGAAGATTTCTTTTTCTTGTTATTCATATTCTTTCCACTAGGTTTTTATGAATTTTGCATAGAATTTACCTCAGCGGTAGGAAGAATAGTCATTTGGTTAGGGGCAGTGGCAGCCGAGGATGGCTGGGAGGTTTTCCCCCAAGACTGTTTTGTGGGTACACTAGAGATTGTGCCAATGAGACCGTCGGCATGAGCTCCGGTTTTCTGAGTAGCTGGAGGATTTGGGTTACCAAGGGCATTGGGGAGTAGATCATATAGCGTGCTCGATTGTGAATAGATTAAATCCAAATGTTGGGAACGATGAATGCATTGATCTTCTTTAACCACATCGGAAAGGCCAATGTCTTTATATATGTGGGGTAAGACAGACTTACAAAACCAATTAGCTAAGAGATGATCTGGGATTGGCACTTTGAGTAGCTGCCTCCTAAGTCTCCATTCATGAATGTGATCGGAGATGTGGGTGGCGGTGTCTTGGTGCAGCGAGGTTAACAGTTCCGTTATGGTTTCAAATCTTATTGGTAATTGGAAATTCTTTATAAAATCCATCGCTAAAGTGCCAAAATTGTTTATGGTGGTGCGTGGCAATTCAATATACCACTTGGTGGCATTGCATGTAAGGCTTTAGGGAAATAATCGAAGCTAGACACTATCATCCACCATGGAATTAGATATAGAGTATAAATTAAAGGTGGTGATGTATGCAGCTAGGTCTTCCCCTTGTTTCCCATTGAACTTTGGGATGTAAGAAGGAATCTTATGTGGTACTAGAGGCCAGAGCGGGTTGTGATTAATGGGATCATTAGTTATTTTATAGATGTCGGGGATGTCTAGAGCTACTAAAAATGGCAATTGCGGGTTTTCTCCTGAATCTAACCAAGGAATTATTGGTTGACTATGTGGACCATAGGGTCCGCCCATTAATGTGTTACCAGTAGGATAAGTAGAACTTTGATAAAAATTTCCCATATGTGGAGGAGTAGGGATATATGGTTGCTGTCCATAGGGCATATTGTGTCGTGGGGCGAACATTTGGTTGCCCCCAGTGTAAAAGTGCCCTCCCATTCCATATGGAAGTTGGGGTGGGTTAGTCCATATGGATGCAATAGAGCTTCCCGGGGGCATGCTACTACTTGCATAGTTCAGCAACAGCATAGACCCTACACCTATATTTAAACCACTTAAGGGAACAATGTTAATAATAGGTTGTCCAGTTTGTCTTAAAGATTGTAGGGGTAGTAAAATGTTCCTTGTTATCTGCATGCTGGTGACACTGCCCCTTGGTATGGTGGGCAAGGGGTTTGAAATTAGCAAAGTGTTCCAACTGAAAGGGTTGCTAAAAGGAACCAAAGTAGTCACACTCGTGGGAGGAGCAACTGTAGGTCCCAACGTGGTCACAGTAGGAGTAGATCCCGAAGGACTCGGTGACTTACTTACATATGTGATGACCGTAGGGTTGGGATTAGGTATATGTTGACTGTTGGGGTTACCAAGTAATGGCATAGAACTAAAAACTTGCGGGGAGGATGGTGGAAAACCTGGCATGGTTGCCATTGGCATCGACCCTGTGGATGTCGGTTGAGAAATGGATGTTTGTGTGGCTGAAGACATGTTAGTGTGTGATGGAATCAGAACTATCATAGGCCCCAATGAATCAATGAGTGGAGGATTGTAATGAGGTATGACCCCTTCCATGAAAGGGTCTTCTGGAAATTCCGTATGATATGAGGCCATGTGAAAATTAGGGTTTGTCAATGGAGACTGCTCTTCCATAGAAGGCACGGATACACCAAGGTTTAGTTCTTCCTCAAGAGTTAGAGGAGGTAGAGCTTGCTGTCGTTGAGATAGACAAAATGGGATGGATGATGCCATGGTGAGCTGTTTACTTTTAACAAATTTTAATAAATTGTGATGTATTATAAAGTCTTAATGATAGTAATCACACACCTAAAAAAGAAAAAATAAAAAAGGACTCTCTAAAATCAATCAGCAAGCAGCCAAAATAGGGTGCCCTGTCTGAGTACTACCGTTTGCTGGTGATGAAATCCAATATCACAGTAGTATACAGAGAGGGTTGATCGAAAGTAAAGTTACAGTCACTCTAGAGCTTCGCCCAAACCTCAGATGATAGGTGTAAGCACTGTCGTGAAGACGAGTACCGTCTTAAAGACCGAGGACAAAGTGGGTCCGTCTGTTTCAGGTACCAGGATAGCTCATCCCAACCACCTTATGTAAGTCCCTAAAAAGTATGGCCACTAAAGATACCTCAAATCACAGACATCATCAGGGGGGTCCATGGTCAAGGACAACATGCTATGTGGGAAGAATACCTAGATCCCCGATCTAGTTTTGACATCCCCGAAGGGAACCCTAATATATAGCACACCCATGCAGTCGAAGGCGGGCTACCTTCTTGTGCACCCAAGTGTTGTCTTGCGTTGAGCTCCGATAAAGGAACGGTCCCAATAATATGAGTGCAGTAGGATTTCACTCGTTAATGACTCTAGTATCAAGTTTTGAGATCTTGGGTGATTTTCTCATTGTTCCTAACCCAAGATCCTAGCCTAAACTACTTTTGGTGTGAGCTCAAAAAGAATGATGTGATTTATTTTATTATTGCTTGATTCTTAGTGTACTTGATTATTAGTATTTCAGAGGGGGAGTGGACGTATGAAATGTAATGAGACTCTGACTCAAGAAACCATGCAAAAATATGCTCTAAATATTCAATTCGATGAAGAGTATTTCTACAGGGAGAGGTTTATTTTCAACATCCATGCACTAACATTCAAATAGCACAGTTAAACTTTAAATATTTAGACCTATATCTACCTCATCTTAACAATCTATGAACTGAAATTTTCAGAATTAATTCAGCTAGATACAGAAAAACTAAAAAAAAAAATTCTTCTCTAAAAAGTAAATTCTTTTGACACTAACTTTTCAAACAAAGCAAACAAACAGAAATACCATCTTAGTAAACAAGCACGAGGATTTAGTCAAGGAGAGATATTGATGGCCAAAAAACTCTACAACCAAAACAAAATCACAAGGGCGAACAACCAATTTTTATCTGAGTAACACATTGTCTCTGAGTAAAGGAAACGTTAATCCAGATATTAACACACTGTATTTAAGCAGATTTCATGTTATAACGCACTGGAACACCAACAGAGGTAGCATTAGCTAGGGTAAATTTCTTCAGATGGTCAAATATAAATAGGATTGAACTCTGTGAGCTTTTGAAATGTCTACTGGGCATAAATACTAGCCAGAAGGGTCTGTGAACAGAGGAAAGAAGAAAGGGGGAAAGAGATAGTCCGAAAGCTATGGGGGAACTCCCCAGTGGAGTCACCAATTCTTCTATAGGGTAAAATTCTTGGGTTGTGGGTTATTTTATATCCCTATTAGGGCTTTCTGGTGCCCAAGGCAGATAATAAGATTAGCTGTATAGTTCAAAAAGAAGGCACATACATGTTCATATTAACTTAAAACAACTTGATGGGATAAGATGGAAGATTACCTCTTTAATGATCTTGAAGTCTTTTGGAGAGCGCTAGGCAGCAAAGCAGGAGTTCTCCTTCACTAGCTCCAAATATCGACCCTGAAATCAGTCAAAGCACCTGTGTAATCTCTACCATAACATGTATTTCCTATCAATTAAGTCAATATATAATAAAAATTTAAACTATGCACATATAATCCATTCATCTCATGCTCTATAAGTGATTGAATAACAATGAAAATATCAACGCATAGAATGGAAAAAATAGATACAGTTCTATTGATTTATAAAAAGGAGAATTACAACCATCAATTGTACCAAGCCCTCCTCAACCTTCTAATCTCTCTATCTCTCAAAGTGGTGATGTATTGATCAACAAGTTCTCAATGAACCTCTTCGACCTTTGACCTTCACACTACAACAATGATCTCTACTTCACAAGTATTCTAAAACTTTGGCAATCCTTCGACCTTGAACCAAGAGCCTTCAGCTCCATTTTATAAGAGATGGAGAGAGAAATAATTTCCCTTCTCTTTCCGCCAATTTTGAATAGAAAAAACCAAGATGTTTTCTCAACTTCCATGATTTTTCCTTCTTTGAGAGTTTAGTTGTTTTGGCAAGGCCCAATAAGAGATTAGTGCTTTGTAGTTTCCTTTAAGTACTGACTCTCTTGTCAGAAAAATATGGAAATTAAAATCATTCTCTGTGGGTTTTTCCCATTCCGAACTGAAAACATGGGTAACACTGCGCTGTAGTGTAAACAGAGCATTTCCCTAGCCACTAATGTGGCCTATTCACTAATCAGATGTGTTATAACACTCTTGTGCTGTTATAGTGGGGCGTTACCTTGGTAGAAGTAGGTTTAGTTTATGTATTTGTATTCCTTCCATATTTATCTACTCCTATAAGCTGATGATGAGGTATTTTGACCTATAACATGGAGTATTTGATGCAGAAATTCACATGATATTGACGATATATGATGGGTTGACACGATATATGTTGCAGCAGCATGTGGCCATGATGGAGAGATTGAATTCCCATGATGGTATAGCACGTTGTGATTGTGACAGATGTGTTGATTACCATGGATTGGGGAGATATTTCCCTTGGATATGCTAGACATGAACCTTGATGGTTTATGCGACAATACATTGCGACGAAAGTTGCGACGATGATGGTAGCACTATCGGGTACGAAAATATTATTTTAAGTGGGGGAGTATGTAAGACCCACGAGTTGAGGATGATGATGGAGGGTGTTGGAAGTGTTCAGTGGAAATGCAAAGAACGACGGTCGATGAAATGACGAAAAAATAAACCTGCAAAAGGTCTGAAAAAGCCTCCCTTGACATTCTTCCCAACTTGCCATGTCTTCTTATGCAGCTTTGACCCTGACCAATGTCTTGCCCATGCCAATTTTTTGTCGAGACCAACGAAAATAATGTCCAAGCTTCGATTTAAACTGCAACCCTATCGTTGTATCCCTTCTTCAATATTCAAACTTCAACAAAGCTCAACTTGCCCTGAATCGAGCTCTGGTACCATCTGTCATGAAGTGGTATTGGCGCCAGTGCTTTGCCCGTGTGAGGGCGCCAGAGGAAACACGTTTGGGTGGGTTGGGTCATGTCAGGCTGTGTTGTGTGAGGGCTACCATGTCAAAAATTCTAAGTGGTGATCGTGGGTGTGTCTTGTGCACATTTGGGCGGGTCAGGCTAGTTCGTGTGAGGGTGGTCGTGTTAAAAATGTAAGTTCTGATCACCTGTGTGCCTTGTGCATGTTATTGCGACCTGTTTTCCATTTTCTCCCTCATGCTTTCATTTCGACGGGTCAAGTCCTGTCGTGGGAGGGCACCCAAGGAAATGCGTTCGAGTCGGGTTGGGTCGTGTGAGGGAGGCCATATAAAAAATGCTAAGTTGTGACCACTGCTATGCCTTGTGCACGTTCGTGCGACCCATTTTTTGTTTTCTCCCTCGTGCCTTCATTCGAGTAGGTCAGGTCGAGTTTTTTTGTGCGCACCCAAGGAAATTCATTCAGGTTGGGTCCTGCCATGTGAGGGTTCCCAAGGAAAGGAGTTCGAGTGGGTAGGGTCGGGTTGTGTCATGTGAGGGAACCCAAGGAAATGCATTTGGGTGGGTCAGTTTGGGTCGTGTTGTATGAGGGAGCCCAAATAAACGAGTTTAGGAAGGTTAGGTCATGTCTTATGAGGGCATCCATGGAAATGCATTCAGGTTGTTCAGTTCAAATCAGGTCGCGTGAGGGCACCCAAGGAAATGCATTGGGTTTGGGTCGTGTGAGGGCGGCCGTATAAAAAATGCTAAGTTGTGATTGCCCGTGTCCCTTGTGCACATTCGTGTGGTCAGTTTCTGATTTTCTCCCTTGTGCCTTTGTTCGAGTAGGTCGGGTTGGGTCGTGCTGTGCAAGGGAGGCCATATCAAAAATGCTAAGTTGTGACTGCTCATTTTCCTTGTGCATGTTCATGCGATCGATTTTATGTTTGCTCCCTTGTGCCTTCGTTCGAGTGAGTTGGGTCGTGCTGTGTGAGGGCTCCCAAGGAAACACATTAGCATTGGGTCATGTGAGGGAGGCTGTATAAAAAATACTAATTTGTGACCGCCCTAGTGGCTTCTGCACGTTCATGCGACCCGATTGTCATTTTCTCCTTTGTTCCTTCGTTCGGGCGGGTTGGGTCGTGTTGTGTGAGGGTGCCTAAGGAAACACATTTGGATTGGTTTAGGTCAGGTTGTGTGAGGGAGGTCATATCAAAAATTCTAAGTTGTGACCACTCGTGTGCGTAGTGCATGTTCGTGCGACCCGTTTTCCATTTGTTCCCTTGTGCCTTCATTTGGGTCGGGTCGTGTGAGGGAGCCCAAGGGAATGCATTTGGGTCGAGTCAAGTCATTTCGTTTGAGGGCGGTCGTATCGAATTTGCTAATTTTTGACTGCACAGGTGCCTTGTTGTCATGCCCCTATACCTTTGGCAGTATTTCAACCATGTTATAGACAGGGTGTGGCACTGCCCTACTTTTTCTTTTCGTAATACTCAAGTATGTAGCCTATGCATTTAGCAACACTTGTTAAATCAATTAATAAAATGTTCTTTCAATATGTGGAAAACATAGACATCATCGTCATATCCACAGTGTATGCCCATACATACAAGGGAGGGGAAACTCCCTGTTAATAATGAGTCTGCCCGATGATATGTTTCATAAGTATGAAATACAATATAAGTTCCAGTCTAGTAAAAGGCCTCCTTTTCTCCTTAGAAATTCAAGCTACCTTCTGTCGAAGCTTACAATGCTTGAAAATCATTAACTATCCCAACACAATCATTTACAACATTAGAATTTACCTTGGGAATTTTCTGCATAAAACTACCCAAGTGCTGCTGGGTCACTCGGGTCACCACCTGCATATGAGTTTAGACCTTCCCACGAGCTCTCCATGTGTCTAATCCACTTCCAATTTATGTGTTTAGCTCTGGCCCATAAATACACACCTGGTGAAACTTTCGGCTCTCAATTCTGGCCTACGATGACCTCGGAATGAGCTCTGAACTGAATTTTAGACCTCCTGCAGATACCCTGCCTAACTCGACCTGGACTGCGGATGCCCTACGGAAATGCATTTGGGTCGGGTCATTTTGTTTGAGGGTGGCCTTATTAATTTTTCTAAGTTGTGACTGCTCAGGTTCCTTGTGCACATTCGGGCAGCCCATTTTCCATTTTCTCCCTTGTGCCTTCATTCGGGTCCAGTCGTTTCATTTGAGGGCGTCGCGCCATGTGAGGGCGCCCAACTAAATGCATTCAGATTGGGTCGTTTCATTTGAGGATGTCGCATCATGTGAGGTTGCCTGACCGAACACATTCGGGTTCGGTCGTTTCATCTGAGGGTGTCGCACCATGTGGGGGCACCTGACTGAACACATTTGGGTCGAGTCATTTCATCTGAGGGTGTCATGCTGTGTCGAGGCACCCGACCGAACACATTATGGTTGTGTCATTTCATCTGAGGGCATCGCAATGTGTGAGGGTGCCTGATCAAATGCATTCGAGTTGGGTCGTTTCTTTTGAGGATGTCGCGCCATGTGAGGGCACCCAACCGAACGCGTTCGGGTCAGGTCGTTTCACATGAGGGCAGTCGTATCAATTTTGGTAAGTTGTGACCACCTGGGTGCCTTATGGATGTTTGGGAGGCCCATTTGCCATTTTCTCCCTTGTGCCTTCATTTGGCCGGGGTCGCCATGTCGCGCAGTGTGAGGGAGCCCGACCAAACGCGTTTGGGTCAGATCATTTCGTTTAAGGGTGTCGTTCCATGTGAGGGCGCCCGAGCAAACGCGTTCGGGTTGATTGATTTTGTCTAAGGGTGTCGTGCCATGTGAGGTCGCCCGACCAAACACGTTCGGGTCGGGTCATTTTGTCTGAGGGTGTCATGCCGTGTGAGGGTGCCTGACTTGAGGGCGTCGTGCCAGGTGAAGGTGCCCTGCCAAACATATTTGGGTTGGGTCGTTTGGTCTAAGGGTGCCCATATCAGAAGTGCTAAGTTGTGACAGCCTGGGTGCCTTGTGCACATTCGGGTGGCCCGTTTTTCATTTGCTCCCATCTGTGTCCATTCGGTAGGGTATGTCGTGTCGTGCCGAGTGAGGGTGCCTAGCCAAGCACGTTTGGGTCAGGTCGTTTGGTCCGAGGGCACCCGTATCATATTTTGTAAGTTGTGACCACCCGAGTGCCTTGTGCACGTTCAGGCGGCCCGTTTGCCATTTTCTCCCATGTGCATCCATTCAGTCGGGCACGTCGTGTCACATCGGGTGAGGGTGTCCGACCAAGTGCATTCAGGTCGGGTAGTTTGGTCCGAGGGTGCCCATATCAAATTTTCTATTTTGTGACCGCTCGGGTGACTTGTGCACATTCGGGCAACTCGTTTGCCATTTTCTCCCATGTGCGTCCATTTGGTCGGGCGCACCATGTCACACTGGGTGAGGGCGCCCAACCAAGTGAGTTCGGGTCGGGTTGTTTGGTCCGAGGGCGCCCGTATCAGATTTGCTAAGTTGTGACTGCTCGGGTGCCTTGTGCACATTTGGGTGGCCTGTTTTCTGTTTCATCCCATGTGCATCCATTTGGTTGGGCGCACCATGTCCCGCTGGGTGAGGGCGCTCTGCCAGCGCATTTGGGTCGGGTCGTTTGGTCTAGGGTGCCCATATCAGATTTGCTAAGTTGTGACCACCTAGGTGCCTTGTGCATGTTCAAGCGGCCCGTTTTCTATTTTCTCCCATGCGCGTCCATTCAGTCGTGCGTGCCGTGTCATGCCGGGTGAGGGTGCCTGGCCAAGCGCGTTCGAGTCAGGTCATTTGGTTCGAGGGCACCCATATCATATTTGCTAAGTTGTGACCACCCGAGTGCCTTGTGCACATTTGGGTGGCCTGTTTGTCATTTTCTCTCATGTGCATCTATTCGGTTGGGTGCGCCGTGTCACGCTGGGTGAGGGCGCAAGGCCAAGCGCGTTGGGGTTGGGTTGTTTGGTCTGAGGGTGCCCGTATCAGATTTGCTAAGTTGTGACAACCCAGGTGCCTTATGCACATTTGGGCGGCCCATTTTCCATTCACTCCCATGTGCATCCATTCGGTCGGGCGTACCATGTCATGCCCGGTGAGGGCGCCTGACCAATCACATTCGGGTCGTTTGTTCTGAGGGCACTCGTATCATATTTGCTAAGTTGTGACCACTCGGGTGCCTTGTGCACATTTGGGTGGCCCGTTTTCCGTTTTCTCCCATGTGCATCCATTTGATAGGGCACACCATGTCGCACCGGGTAAGGGCGCCCGACCAAGTTCGTTCGGGTAAGATCGTTTGGTCTGAGGGCACCCATATGATATTTTCTAACTTGTGACCATTCGGGTGCCTTGTGCATGTTTGGGTAGCCCGTTTGTCGTTTGCTCCCATGTGCGTCCATTCTGTCGGGCGTGCCGTGTTGCGCCAGGCAAGGGCGCCCTGACAAGCGCATTTAGGTCAGGTCGTTTGGTCTAAGGGCGCCCATATCAAATTTGCTAACTTGTGACCACCCAAGTGCCTCGTGCATGTTCAAGCAACCCATTTTCCGTTTGCTCCCATTTGCTTCTCTTCATTCAGGCGTGGCGTGTCATGCCCGGTGAGGCTACCCGGTCAAGCATGTTCGGGTAGGTTCATTTGGTCCGAGGGCACTCATATCAGATTTGATAAGTCGTGATCACATGGGTGCCTCGTGCCCATTCGGGCAGCCCATTTTTCGTTTACTCCCATCTGCGTCCATTCGGTTGGGCGCGCCATGTCTCACAGTGTTAGGGCACTAGGCCAGGTGCATTCAGGTTGGGTCATCTGGTTTGAGGGCCCCCATATCAAATTTGTAAGTTGTGACCACCCGGGTGCCTCGTGTACGTTCGGGCGGCCCATTTTCTATTTGCTCCCATGTGTGTCCCTTCGTTTGGGCATGCCGTGTGAGGGTGCTCGACCAAACGTGTTCGGGTCGGATCATTTGGTCCAAGGGTGCTCGTATCAGATTTTCTAAGTTGTGACCACCCGAGCGCCTCATGCACGTTTGGGAGGCCCATTTTCCATTTGCTCCCATATGCATCCATTTGGTCGGGTGCACCATGTCATGCCATGTGTGGGCGCCTGGCCAAGCACATCCAGGTCGAGTCGTTTGGTCCGAGGGCACCTGTATCATATTTGCTAAGTTGTGACTGTCTAGGTGCCTCGTGCACGTTCGGGTGGCCTATGTTCCACTCTCTCCCATGTGCCTCCATTAGGTCGGGTGAGCCATATCTCGCCATGTGAGGAGACTCAGCCAAGCACGTTCTGGTCGGTTCGTTTGGTCTGAGGGTGCTCGTATTAGATTTGCTAGGTTGTGACTACCCGGGTGCCTTGTGCATATTCGGGCGGCCTATTTTCTGTTTGCTCCCATGTGCGTCCATTCAGTCGAGCACGCCATGTCGTGCCATGTGAGGGCACATGGCCAAGTGCATTCGGGCTGGGTGGTTTGGTCCGAGGGCGCCCGTATCGGATTTTCTAAGTTGTGACCGCCTGGGTGCCTTGTGCATGCTCGGGCAACCCGTTTTCCATTTTCTCCCACGTGCATCCATTCGATCAGGCGTGCCATGTCGCGCCGTGTGAGGGTGCCTGGCCAAACGCATTTGGGTTGGGTCATTTGATCCGAGGGTGTCTGTATCAGATTTTCTAAGTTGTGACCGCCCAAGTGCCTCGTGCACGTGTGGGTTTCCTGTGTGCCATTTTTTCCCATGTGTGTCCGTTCGGTCGAGTGCGCCATGTGACGGTGCCTGACAAAATGCGTTTTAGTTGGTTCATTTAGTCCAAGGGCGCCCATATCAGATTTGCTAAGTTGTGACCGCCTAGGTGCCTCATGCACGTTCTAGTGGCCCGTGTGCCATTTTCTCCCATGTGCGTCCGTTCGGTTGGGTGCGTCATGTCGCACCATGTGAGGGCGCCTGGCTAAATGCATTCAGGTTGGGTCATTTGGTCTGAGGGCGTGCATATCAGATTTGCTAAGTTGGGACTGCCTGGGTGCCTCTTGCATGTTCGGGTGGCCCCTGTGCCATTTGCTTCCTTGTGCCTGAGTTCGGTCATTCAGCTATAACTTTCTAGTCGGGGTAGGGGTTGTCTTTTTGTGTGAAAGGTGGGTTCGTAATTGAGGTTTTTTGTTCGGTTGTGATTGAAGAATGGCCTTGGGTCATTTTTAGGGTCATCGAATTTCCTCTCTACATCACCACTTGGTAGCATATGAGCGGTAATGTTGGCCATCCTCATCTTGGGAGGCATGTTTGAAAAATCTCTCCCATCCGCTCTATTTTCTTGGAGTTGGATGGGGTTGTTATTTGTGGCTCCTTGAGACGATTGGCCACTCATTGGCTTAAGGGTTGGCTTTTCATGTGAAAGGTGGGTTTGTAATTTTTTTTTATTCGGTTGTGCTTGAAGAATGGCCTTGGGTCATTTTTAGGGTCATCGAATTTCTTCTCTCCATCACCACTTGGTAGCATATGAGTGGTAATGTTGGCCATACTTGTCTTAGGAGGCATGTTTGAACAATATCTCCTATCCACTCTGTTTTCTTGGATTTGGATGGGATTGTTGTGTGTGGCTCCTTGAGATGACTAGCCACTCATTGGCTTTGATGAAATCAGCTCTTCGGTATCTCTCTCTCATGGCCCTTGGTCACAAATTTTCTCTGTTGAAACCAGCTTTTCGCTATGTCACTCGTTGGCTTCGTCGATGTCGGCTCTTCGCTATATTGTTCATCTCCTCCCTTTTTTCTTGTGGGGGGAGGGGTTGCATTTTTGTGTGAAAGGTGGGTTGGTAGTTTATTTGTTTGTTTGGGTGCACCTGAAGAATGGCCTTGGGTCATTTGTAGGGTCGCTGACTCTCAGCTTCTCTCCATCCCCACTTGGTATCACATGAGCGGTAATGTTGGGCATGCTTGTCCTGGGAGGCATATGTGAAAAGAGTTACCCTTTTTCTTTGTGTTCTCAGAGTTGGATGAGGTTCTTGTGGGTGGCTCCTTGAGACAACTGGCCAGTCGCCTATGTTGCTCTCGTGCCCCTTGGTTGCTCGTTGGCTCCATTAAAATTGGCTCTTCACTATATTGTTCACCTCCTCCCATTTTGGTGGGTGGGAGAGGTGGTATTTTCTCTCATTGGCTTTGTGAAATTAGCTCTTCGCTATATTTTTCACCTCCTCCCCTTTTGGTGGGGGGAGGGATTGGATTTTCGTGTAAAAGTTGGGTTGTTAATTGAGTTTCCTATTCGGATGTGCCTGAAGAATGGCCTTGGATCATCTGTATGGTGGTCGACATTCATATTCTCTCCATCCTCACTCTCTAGCACATGAGTGGTAATGTAGGCCATGCTCGTCCTTGGAGGCATATGTGAACAATTCCCCCTTCGCTCCGTGTTCTCAAAATTGGATGGGTTTTTGTGCGTGGGTCCTTGAGATGACTGTCCTCTTCATTGTTTGGCTCTTTATGGTGTTGGTTTCTTGTGCTTGTACTCTTTATATGTCAGCATTGTGGGTTGAGATGCATACATTTAAGAGGAATGTCGAAGGGTTTTGGTTATAAGCTACTTCTCTTGCTTGCTTTTTCCATTGGGCGATGTGAGGAGCAGTTATCCTTGTTGTAAAATTAAGGTTTGGAATTCCTTTCAGAGTGCACATCGTCTATCCCTACATTGGATTTGAAGTTTTAATAGATGTGGTGGCCCATATGTTTGGTAAGTGGTCAAATTTTTCCTTGCATCTTGCGTGCACAGTATAATTATGCAGGTTGGAATGTTGAGATAGAAGGTGATGCGTATTTCTTGTTTTGTTTATCGCGTATGCGATTGTGGTCCAATGGGGATGAGGATTGCTACATTGATGGCAGGAGCAATATCTAGAAGGAGGAATTTAAGGTGGAACTGTTAGACCTCCCTCCTCTATGTGGAGGTGGCTGCATGTGAAAATTATTCATTGTCCAGTTGGTAAGTCAGTGGGGAAAGCTCCTATGTTGCTTGTACGCAAGGTGTGTGGGGTGTAGGGTTGCCTGATCCCTCCTCCTGTTCAGATATGTTCATGAATTTTGTAGCGAGCCCCTTGATTTGAATTTATTTTCTTCCTTTGCCTTCGCATCAAGGTTTCCAAAGGCGATCAAGCGATCGAGGTCCACCGTTGCTGCTGTTCAGGTGGAATCCTAGGTGATCTCGGTGCGGGGTGGGGAGGGTTTGGGGGGGGGGATTTTTAAGAGAGGTTGCAGGAACATTAATTCTTGTTTTAGTTCCATCCTTTTGCATTGAGGGTGCCATAGGTGATCAAATGATCAAGGTACAGTGTTGCTTCTGACCAGGTGGACTCATAGGTGGACTGGGTGCGGAGAAGGGAGGTTCAGGGTGGAATTTCTAATGTAGAGGTTGTCGAGTTGGTCATTCTCCTTCTACTTCCTTCTTTTTCCTTTGCAGTGAGGTTGCCGGAGTCAATCAAGTGATCTAGGTCTGTTGTTGCTTCTATCTGGGTGGACTCCTAGGTGGTCTCGCTGCTGGGTGGGAAGGGTTGGAGGGAATTTTTAAGAGATGCTGAGGGGTCGGTTGTTCTCCCTTTATTTACTTACTTTCCTTTCTCATCGAGGTAACCATAGGCAATCAGGTGATCGAGGTCCATCGTTTTTGCTGTCCAGGTGGACTCCTAGGTGGCCTCGGTGCGGGGCGGGGATAGTTGGGAGGCATTTTATAGAGAAAGAGTTTGTGGGGTTGGTTGTTCTCCATTTTTTTCCTTTGGTTTCCTTTACATCGAGGTCCCCGTAGGCACTCGAGGTCCATTATTTCCGCTTTTAGGGTGGACTCCTAGGTGGCCTTGGTGCGAGGTGGGGAGGGTTTGGGGGTGACATTTCTAAGAGATACTTGTTTTTGTTTTCTCCCCTTTTTCTGTTCATTGTGGCTATTGTGGGTGATAAGTCTTTTGCCATCCTTGTTGGTTGGGGGGTGGTTACCAACTCCTAGGCAGCCTCGGTGCAAATTGACTTGGCGCAGTGACCCATTTTTTTTCTTTGTGGATATTGCATCCCTCATCCATTATGTTTGATGTCTTGCATTTCCTTGGGATGTAGTGTGTGTGGGATCTAATCCCTTCTTAGGGATGCAAGAGGTGCAAGGTATAAGAGATTTAAATGATGTTTTTAACTCTCTTCAACTTGATGGGTGTTCAAGCTAGCTCTCTGTAAGAGAGAACTTTGAATTCCCTTTGAAGTGGGAGGGGGCTACCTGGTTGATCCTACCAGTAGTCATATGCTTGTCTCAAGGATTAAGCCATGCATATCTAATTATGAACTAATTCATACCGTGAAACTACAGATGGCTTATTAAATCAATTATAGTTTTTTTGATGATACCATTCTACTCGAATAACCGTAGTAATTCTAGAGCTAATACGTGCACATGGTCCCAACTCTTTGGAAGGGATGCATTTTTTAGATAAAAGACCAGCACAGGCTTCCCTGCTTCTCCAGTGAATCATGATAACTCAACAGATCGCACATCCCTTGTGCTAGTGATGCTTCCTTCAAATTTCTGCCCTATCAACTTTTGATGGAAGGATAGAGGCCTACCATGGTGGTGACGGGTGACGAAGAATTAGGGTTTGATTTCAGAGAGGGAGCTTGAGAAACAGCTACCACATCCAAGGAAGGAAACAAGCATGCAAATTACCCAATCCTAAAATGGGGAGTTTTGACAATAAATAACAATACTGGGCTGATCGAGTCTGGTAATTGGAATGAGTACAATCTAAATCCCTTAACGAGGATCCATTGGAGGGAAATTCTAGTGCCAGCAGCTGCGGTAATTCTAGCTCCAATAGCATATATATAAGTTGTTGCAGTTAAAAATCTCATATTTGGATCTTGGGTCGTAAGGGTCAGTCCGCCTACTTGGTGTGCACCTTCCCTTCCATCCATTTTTTTGGCAATGTGCTCCTGGCCTTAACTGGCTGGGTCGCGGCTCCGAAACTGTTATTTTGAAAAAATTAGAGTGCTCAGAGCAAGCTTATGATATGAATACATTACCATGGAATAATGTTATAGGAGTCTAGTCCTATTGTGTTGGCCTTCAGTACCAGAGTAATGATTAATAGGGACTGTTGGGGTCATTCGTATTTCATTGTCAGAGGTGAAATCCTTGGATTTATGAAAGACATACCACTGCGAAAGCATTTTCGAAGGATGTTTTAATTAATCAAGAATGAAAGTTGGGAGCTCGAAGATGATCATATATCATCCTAGTCTCAACCATAAACGATGCCAACCAGGGATCAACGGATGTTTCTCTAAGGACTTCGCTAGCACTTTCTGAGAAATTAGAGTGTTTGGGTTCCAATGGGAGTATGATTGCAAGGCTAAAACTTAAAGGAATTGATGAAAGGGCACCACCAGGAGTGGAGCCTGCAGCTTAATTTGACTCAACACGGGGAGAATTGCCAGGTCCAGACATAGTAAGGATTGACAGATTGAGAGCTCTTTCTTGATTCTATGGGTGGTGGTGCATGGCAGTTCTTAGTTGGTGAAGCGATTTGACTGGTTAATTCCAATAATGAATGAGAGATCAGCCTGATAACGAGCTACGTGGAGGTTCCCCTTCGCGGCCATCATCTTATAGGGACTATGGCCATTTAAGACATGGAATTTTGAGGAAATAACAGGTCTGTGATGCCCTTAGATGTTGTGGGCCACACACGTGCTACACTGATGCAACCAACGAGTTTTCCTTCCTATTTCGAGAGCATCGAGAAATCTTCCCAAATTGCATCATAATCGGGATGGACCATTACAATTATTGGTCTTCAGTGAGGAATTCCTAGTAAGCGCGTGTCATCAACTTGTGCTGACTACATCCCTGCCCTTTGTACACACTGCCCTTCGCTCCTAGCAATTGAATGATCTGGTGAAGTGTTTGGATTGCGTCAATGACAGTGGTTCGCCATTGTTGACATCGTGATAATTTCATTGAACCTTATCATTTAGAGGAAGAAGAAGTCATAACAAGGTTACCGTAGGTGAACCTGCAGTAGCATCATTGATAGCAGGGTTTTTTTTTTTTCATTTGGGTTGTGTGGGTTTCAATTGTATGTAATCTAATAATGTGTGGTGTGTCTCTAAGAGAGTGGCTTTGATGATTTTCGGGGTGGTGTCTCTTGCAAAAGAGACTCGTAACATTTTTAGTTTCCTATCTTTATTTCACGCTTGTTGTTTCATGTACTTGCATGTGATGCTTGCGCTTGTCCCATCCTTTGTTATTATTTCCCCTAATGTGTTTTTTGTATGGGGTTCAGAAGCTCGTTGCTCAGGAGCCCCCTCTCCAACGGTATGTTTGGCAGGGCATGGTTGCTGCAGTCAAGGTGCTTCGGTAATACGATGGAAAAATTTAGGCTCGATCATAGCAGCGATGCTCGGTCCTTTGTTCATTGGAAAATTTGGGCCTCCATAGTTGGTTCTCTCCAAAAGGCGGTGGCAGTGGTTTATGTGTTTTCTTGGGCGAGCCCTTTTGTTGGTGGTTGGTTGAAGAGAGTGGTTGCACGTGCGCTTCCTACCTCAACCCTTTCATGAGGGGAAAATTTCGGGGTGGGGTCAATATGGGATGGATGAAAAGCGGTGCAATCCATTGGGCTGGCCACCCTAGGGTTGGGTTTAGGTAATCAAATAGCCCACCCTTGGTCCGAGCTCCATCAAAATTGAAAGTTTCCCCATCAATGGGCATGAGGTAGAATTATTTTCTCATGCCTTTGGTGTTGAGGAAATTCCTCGTCCTTTCTTGAGCCACTCCCCCTTCCAAGGAAAGTAGGAAGCAGGTTATTTCTTTATCTCACCATTTGGATTGTGGGTTTTTTCCACGACTTGGTCATTTCTTGGATGTTTCAATTATTTCAATAGCGTTGTGGTGTGCGCTTTGGGGGCTTTCCTATTTTTAGGATGTGACATTGCACCACCGGCATATTTGTGGCCCTGGGCTTTATCGAGCATTGAGTGTCAGCCTACGATAACTCCTCTTTGGAGTTCCGGTTGTTTGGGGCCCCTTAAATTTTTTAGTTGGAAAGGTTTTTGGGTGTCCTATACACAGAGGGGTGCAATAGTGGGGTGGGTTTTCTATTAGTGCATTTTTTGTTTGAAGCATTATGTGGGTTTGGGGGTCATTTACCTATTAGTAGTAACGTGATCCCGACACTTGTCTGCTTAGTTATGTGATTGTCACTTGTTATGTCGTTTAGATAGAAAGGATGTTGTGTCATAATGTATGTGGAAGGGTGCGAAAATGTGGGATGCTTTTTATTGGGTGCCTTGTTTTCCTTCTTTTTGGTTAAGCCAACATCTCCTTGCATGGTGGTGGCCTTCTATTTTTTCTAGCTAGCGTTTCTTGAAATTTGGCCCCCTTTCTCTCAAATTGGATTTTTGTCGCAAGTGTTATGGTGGGTGATGTTTGGTTTTTCTTTCTTTCATGTCATTTTCTTCGTTTTCGATCCCTAGCTTTATGGAGAAAAGAAGGAATTGTTCTGGGTCGGTGTCGGAGAAGGATGAAAAGCAGTGCAAACTCCCGGGTTGGCCATCCTAGTGCTTCTCGGTCATCGTTCCTTACAGTTCCCCCCTTTTTTCTAAGGCATAGGGCTTGGAAAGCTTGTACTCTGTTTGAGCCTCCCCTTGTGCTTCATTTTGGTTGCCCTATATTTACATATAAAAGGTGGGATTGTTTTGGACTAACATTTTTGGAAGGATGAAAAAGCAGTGCGAGTTCCTGCTGGGGTGGCCACCCTAGTCCTTATCGACTTCTAATATGTGTAGTTCCCACCTTTTGACGAGGGCACATGGCCTTGAAAGCCTGTTTTTGAGCCTCATATTCTCTACTAGCAGCCATGTTTTGGTTCTCTTTTTCTTTTCTTTTTTGGGGTTGCTTTTTTCCCTTCCTCCTTTTGGCCCCTAGGTTTATGGAGAAAACAGTGAATTGTAGAGGATTGGAGTTCGTGAAGGATGAAAGGTAGTGCGAGCTCCGGGGGTGGCCACCCTAGTCCTTCCCGATAGTCATTCCCCCCCACCCCCCCCCCCCCCTTTTTTGAGGGCGTGGGGCTCGGGAAGAGTTTGTTAACTATTTGGGCCTCCTCCTTTAAGTCGGTGGACAATTTTGTTTCTCTTTCTTTCATGTGTTTTTCTTACTTTCCTCCTTCTGACCCATATCTTTACAGAGAAAAAAGGGGGAGTTGTAGTGGCTTGATGTTTTTGAAGGACGAAAATAAGTGTGAGTTTCAGGGTGGCTACCCTAGTCCTTCTTGGTCATCGTTCTTTACAATTCTACCCCTTTTGAAAAGGCATAGGGTTTGGAAAGTAGCTCTTCTTGTTTGTCTACTTGAGATTTCCCTTGTGAGGGGGTGCGATCCACCTTCTCTTTCTTTTCTGTTATATGCATATGTGTTTTTTTCCCCTTCTCTTCCTCTTGTCGTCCCCCAGCAGCGTTACGGAGAAGAGAGGGGGGGATTGTTGCGGTTGGGTCTTTAAGAAGGATGAAAAGTAGTAGGAGCTCCTGGGTTGGCCACCCTAGTCCTTCTCGATCACTGTTCCTTGCAGTTCCCCCCTTTTTTCAAAGGCATGGGGTCTTGGGGGCTTGTTTGAGCCCCTTCCCTTTAGTGAGTGGGTTATGGAGTGCAGTTGTCTTGAGGGGGAAGGGGTCTTGTTGCTTGTTGCAATGCATTATACATTGGGTTGGCTTTTAGCCATTTCTTGTGCGAGTACAATTTTCTGGTAACACGTGAAAATGACTCTCGGCGACAGATATATCAATCTTGTTATGATGAATAACGTAGTGAAATGCGATACTTAGTGTGAATTGCAGAATCCCATGAATCATCGAGTTTCTGAACGCAATTTGCGCCTGAGGCTTCGTTCGAGGGCACATTTGTCTGGGCGTCGCATCCCAATCAAACAAGATCCTTGAAATATGTTAGCGAGCAGCGGAGGTGGTCATTCATGCCCCATGCGGTGTAGTTGGCTGAAATGTGGCAGGCGATGTTTCATGGCGTGGATCGGCAAGCGGTGATCTTGTCCCCTTGGTTGGGCAGTCGGTGTTAGTCGATGCAAGCTCTATGTGACATCCATAGAAATTTCTTTGCTCTCTCTTGTTCTCCCATTGGGTTGGGAAAATTTAGCTCCAACTTGTGACCTCAGCTTAGGCGAGAACACCCGCTGATTTTAATCATATAATTAAGAAGAGGAAAAGAAACTTACAAGGATTCCCCTAGTAGCGGCGAGTGAATTGGGAAGAGCCCAACATGAAAATTGGGTGGCATCGTTGCTTGAATTTTAGTCTATAGAAGCATCCTCAGTGACGGACCTGGGTCAAGTCCCTTAGAAAGGGGCGCCTGAGAGGGTGATAGCCCCATCGGGCTAGGACCCTACCGCATCACGAGGAAGCTGACGGGTGAGATCCCCTCTCTATGGGGGGTGCATCGTCAACCGACCTTGAGCTTATGTGAAGGGTTTGAGTGCGAGAACACCTGTTGGGACTCGAAATATGGTGAACTACACCTAAGCAGGGTGAATCCAAAGGAAACTCTGGTGGAGGCTTGTAGCGATATTGACGAGCAAATCGTTCATCTAACTTGGGTATAGGGGTGAAAAACTAATCGAACCATCTAGTAGTTTGTTTCCTTCGAAGTTTCCCTCAGGATAGTTGAAGCTCACGCATGAGTTTTATCAGGTAAAGAAAATGATTAGAGGCATCAGGGGAATAACACCCTCGACCTATTCTCAAACTTTAAATAGGTAAGAGGGTGCAGCTATTCCATTCAGTCATGCCATGGAATCGAGAGCTCCAAGTAGGCTGTTTTTGGTAAGCATAACTAGCGATGCGGGATGAACCAAAAGTTGAGTTATGGTGCCAAATTTCTCACTAACCTAGATCCCAAAAAGGGTGTTGGTTGATCAAGACAGTAGGACAGTGGTCATGGAAGTCGAAATCCGCTAAGGAGTGTGTAACAACTTACTTTCTAAATCAACTAGCCCCGAAAATGGATGGTGCTAAAGCATGCAACCTATATTCGATCGTCGGAGTAATTGCCTGGCTTCAATGAGTAGGAGGATGCAGGGGTTGTTGAGAAACCTCATGAGTGAGCTTGGTTGGATCGATCCCCAATGCATATCCTTATGGTAGTAGAAAATATTCAACTAAGAACTTTGAAGACTGAAGTGGGGAAAGGTTCCATCTGAACAACACTTGGACATGGTTTAGCTGATCCTAAGAGATGGGGAAGCCTTATATCAAGGGTGCACTCTACATGATCATTGAAAGTGAATCAGGTTAATATTCGCGAACTGGGACATGGTGGCAGGTGGTAATGTTAGGAAACAGAGACGTTGTCTGGGGCCCTATGAAGAGTTATCTTTTCTTTTTAACGGCTTTCCCACCCTGGAATCAGTTCACCCAAAGATAGGGTCCAGCAGCTAGAAGATCACCACATGTCTTATGGTGTCCGGTGTGCCCTCAGCAGCCCTTGAAAATCTGGAGGACTTAGTACCATTCATGCCCAGTCATACTCATAACTGCATCAAGTCTCTAAGGTGAACAACCTCTGGTCAATAGAACAATGTAGATAAGGGAAGTTGGAAAAATGGATCCATAACTTCGAGAAAAGGATTGGCTCTGAGGGCTGGGCCTATGGGTCTGTGCCCTCAATGCATGGGCTATTGGTAGTCTACCCAAGCTGCTCTCATGGTGAGGGCGGGCAGTTGGGTTCTGATTGGGCTACGGGCGTAGAATTCCGCCTCGTGGGAGCTTTTCCCTAGGCGGTGAACAGTCGACTCAGAACTGGTATGGAAAAGGGGAATCTGACAGTTTAATTAAAACAAAGCATTGCGATGGTCCCTATGGATGTTGACGCAACGTGATTTCTACCTAGTGCTCTAAATTTCAAAGTGAAGAAATTTAACCAAGCATGGGTAAACAACGGGAGTAACTATGACTCTATTAAGGTAGCCAAATGCCTCATAATATAATTAGTGACACGCATGAATGGATTAATGAGATTCCCATTGTCCCTATCTACTATCTAGCAAAACCAGAGCCAAGGGAATGGGCTTGGCAGAATTAGCGGAGAAAGAAGACCCTATTGAGCTTGACTCTAGTCTGACTTTGTGAAATGACTTGAGAGGTGTAGAATAAGTGGGAGCCGTTTTCAGCACAAGTGAAATACCACTACTTTTAATGTTATTTTACTTATTCCATAGGGTGGATATGGGGCACTACCCCTATTTTTGGCCTTAAGGCATGTTTCGGTGGGTTGATCCTGATAGAAGACATTGTCAGGTGGAGAGTTTGGCTAGGGTGACACATATGTTAAAAGATAACGCAGGTGTCCAAAGATGAGCTTAACGAGAACATAAATATCATGTGGAACAAAATGGTAAAACATCATTTTATTTTGATTTTCAGTACGAATACAAACCGTGAAAGCATGGCCTATCGATCCTTTAGACTTTCAGAATTTGAAGCTAGGGGTGTCAGAAAATTTACCACAGGGATAACTAGCTTTTGGCAACCAAGCGTTCATAGCGACGTTGCTTTTTGATCCTTCAATATCGGCTCTTCCTATAATTGTGAAGCATAATTCACCAAGTGTTGGATTGTTCACCCACCAATGGGGAATTTGAGTTGGGTTTAGAGCATCATGAGATAGGTTAGTTTTACCCTACTGAGTCTGTGAAGGGCCAGATAGCTTCTAGATCTCACACTTCCTTATGAAGGTGACATATCCGGTAAATTCCCCAGTAGTCAATCTCTGGAATGGACTTGCGGTCTCTCTATATAAGGAAAAATTGGAATATCTTAAGATATTCTTGATGGAGCAGAATACCTCATTTGGGATATTACAGTGGTATCGAAGAATGATATTGGCTCAGCTTGTGCCCAAGATCTAAAGCTATCAGAAATAGGAGCTTCTCTCCAAGGAGAGAAGACTGACAGAAGAAACAAGGAAAGAGGAATGAAGGAAGAGGAGTTTTCCCTTCTTCTTTTATAGACCATTGAGGAGATTATTGCAGATCTTGATGAAAGGGAAATTTGGAGAAATTTTCTGAGAAGGGTTTGTTGATGAGATAGATCCTAGCTACTTCATGAAGGGCGTGAGCATTCAACCACACATGCAGATCCATAGCGCATTCCTTTGTTCACTTGCTTTGCAAAGGGATGGAGGAAGAAAAGAGGCCTTGGGAGGAGCAACACTGCAACTCAAGGTATGGTACATGATTTTTGGTTTGAGGGTTTCATTTTTCATTACCATGTAAATGAAAAAACATATGATGCATTCACTAAGGGTTTGATGGAGAAAATTTGGTGAAACTCATTGTGTCATAAACAATAACACTTTGCATACACTATGTTAGTGTCCCGTGATTTGGTTGATTGGAAAGACAAGTGATAGGGTAACGTCAAACCAATATTTGGAGCCCAAGGACCTAACCTTCATAGACTCAGAGAGGGCTCTCTCTATTTGTGTAAGGGATATCTATGTGTTTTGCTTCTTATGTTTCTCTTTTAAGGCTAGTTGTGAAGTAGGTTTTTGGTTTTTCTTTTAGGTTTTTGAGGGAGGAACTGATCAAAGAATAAGATATATAAAAATATTATTATATCAACTGGGCTATGGGGTCGAAAAGGTCGAGAAAGCCTCAGATGGTGATACAAGGTATGTTGAAGGGCTGATTTGATCAAGGTAAAATGGATCTTAGGGTAAAATGAAGTGGGATGGACACTAAGTTTGTAAAGGACAAAGGCTTTCAAACATAAATAGTTCAATAGCTAACATTTATATGGTAGGGCTAACCATTAATCATGATAAATGTAACTACAAACTGATAAATGAATAGAAATAAACATTCAAGCAATACATAGAGATATATGACTCTCTAACTTTAGGAAATTGCTATCAGAATTTGGGGAAAGATAATTAAGAAAAAAAAATAACTCAAAGTACTAAGAGGAAACTCCTAGACATATTATTTCAAGCTATCAGGCACTTTCAACTAAAATTGCAGAGTTTTAGGAAAAGGGAAAGATCGATACAAGACCTCTTTGGTTCAACTAGGACAATAAAACATTCAAAAAAAGGTTTCAGAGGTGGAGCTATGACTAGCCATGAGTAAGTAGGGCATACCATGAATCATACTTAGCATTCATAAAACCATAAATGAAACAAGAAGACAATTTCTTCATTGATCAAAGAGCAATCAAGAATTCTTTGATATGACGAAGAAGGAAGAAAACATAGAAGCTATAATGAAACAGGAAATCTAAGGTGCCTCCAAGGGCATGTCTCAAGTCTATTCTCTACTGTCTTATAGCAAGAAAGAGCATGAAATATGTATGAAAACTAAGAAACATAACAGAGAGGAACACTATACCATTTTACCAAGTCAAGGAATCCAACAACAGTCCTCTTTCATCATCCAAAAACATTCAAGAAACTATCCAATGCATGAGACAAGCATTTCTTCCAAGCTTGTATAACGATATATTTCTCTATATCATCAAGTTCAGCCTTTTTTACAATGAATCATCTTGTAATATATAGGCCAAAGAGGAGGAAACCCAACCAAGTCAACTAGCTAGCCATTGGCTCAAAAACAAATATCTTATCTTGTCCTTGAGGCTTTGCAAAGCCTCAAGGCACAAAATATCCAACAAAATATCTCAAAATGCTAAAAAAGGGAATAAATTTGAATTTTTATGACTTTCAATGTCCCAAAATACCTTAACGCACATTTGGAGAGGCTACTTCAGAAAACTGCCTTTTTTGGCCAAAAAGCACTAAGGGCGCACCAGCAGAAAATTTCCTATCTTTCGGATGACTTTTGAGGGCCTTCCCGATGTCAAAACGAGGCCTGTGATGGTTCGTTGAAAACATATTGATGTCTAATTTTTGGAACAACTTTAATTTTCCTAAAATGATGCCTATAATTCTATCAAATACTGAACTAAGTGAAAAAACTCAAAAATTAGGCCTTGCTAATATGTGGGCAGAGTGTTGAAAAAGTGAGTGTTTTTCGTCTCTTTGGGGGACCAAAAACAACTTCAATTTCTCTAAAAATTTCTGAGTAGATGCCAATGAATTTAATACATCCAATGGTACCACTCTCAATAGCTGAGGATGCTCCAAGAAAAAATGGCGGCGCCCATGATTTTATGCAATTAGGCCCAAAAATGTCAAAAAACAAGAACATGTCAAAAGTCGCTCAATTTTCGTGAGCAAGTACCTCAAGGCTTCATAGAAACATGTCTAGAAGCTTGGGCCAAAATTCCAAGCCTAGAGGTGTCTTTCTCCTTTTTTCTCACCGGGCACCCTCTTTGGGTGATTTTGAGTTTTTCTTGTGCATCCTTCAATTTCCTTCGGGAAAAATAATTTGGCTTTTTGTAGCGGCCGTTGTTTCTGATACTCTTTACTGATTGACCAAGATAAGTTGATTCAAATGATCTCTTGAAAAATCTTCTCAACAAAAAACTCTTTCCTCTTTATAATTCACTGTGTTCTTGGATGCTAGTAAACAAGCATGTGTCAAAAAAGAACAAAAATGACTTTTTATTACTGTGTTTGGGAAAAAGATCTTTAAAAATGATATGCTTGTGGTTTTTGTTGGCAAAGAATCTCTTTCTATTTTGGCACAAAAATCCTCCACTCAAACATTTCCTCTCTTTTTTATATCACTATTTTTGAAAGGTAAACAAGATTCTTTTAAAACTGATACAACCTCTTCCCTAATCACTGTTTGATCCTTGATTCAGCCAAGAATTTTCTTTCAATACTCACAACAACAAGATCTCTACAATTTTGATGAAAATCCCGATCTCTAATCAATGTCTCTCTCTATTTTTAGATGACCATGGAACTTTTTAAATTAGTGTTTAAAGACTCCTTTCAATTCACAAAAACTTCATCTCCTAGCCAATGTTTCCTCTCTGAGTTTAACAAACATGGTGTTCTTTTGAAAACACTATTAAGACACCCCTTTTAAACTGATTTGAAAACCTCCAATCAGACTCTGTTTTTCTCCTAGAGACTGTGTATACTCTTAGCTACTTCATGGCACAAAAAAAACTTTAAAATTGGCACATCAATCATCCTTTCTTTCACTATTTCTCTCCTTTACTATTCATAAAAGAGACCTCTTTTAATTTTACAAAGTCCTCATCCATTTCATCACTTTTCTCCCTGATTTGGCAAACTTGGTACTCCTTTGAAATCATTGTTAAAATGTTTCTTTAAACTGATTTGAGACCTCTACAAACAAGCTCTGATTTTCCTTTGGAGGAATGTATGTATCCTCAGCTTTTCACATCATAAAAAATCTTTCATATTTTCTCATTAACCATCTCTCTTTCCTTTGTAATTCACTGTGTTTCTTGGATACTAGCAAACAAGCATTTTTCAAATGAAAACAAAAATTAATTTTTATCACTATGTTTGGCCAAGAGATCTTAAACAAGATAAGTTTGTGGTTTTTGTTGAAGAAGAATCTCTTTTTGTTTTTGCAATAGCCTCCCCTCAAAAACTGCCTCTCTTTTTTATTTGGAAATGACACATTTGAAAACAATGCTTTAAAGACTCTTTGCAATTGACAAAACCTTATCTTTTAGCCACTATTTTTCTCTGAGTTTGACCAAATAAATTTTCCTTTGCAAACACTATTAAGACACCTTTCACACTGATTTGAGATCCTTCAATGTAAGTCTTCTTTTTCCTCTAGCAACTGTGTATATTTTAACTCTTCTCAACAAAAAAATACATTTTTAAGATGACTTTGACTCTTCTCTGTGGTAGACTGGATGTATCATTTTTCAAAACATTCTTGATGCATTGGATGAGAAACCATAGTGGGGAAAAACTTTTTCGGTACTTTGGAAAATTTGGTTGCTGGTGGCCCGGGCACCAGGCACAGGCGTGCCGTGCCACTCTACAGGTGTGCCACGCTTGTGAAGAAAACCCTTTGAAGACCTCCTACAGGTCCGCCGCGCCAAGTTTCAAGCATGCCATGTGTTTATTCAAGCTAGAAGATGACCAAAACTTGTTTCTTTCTTTCTTGTGAGGTGTTGGCATAATGGAAAATGGTATGTTTGAGCCCCTTTTACACAGTTGTGAGGGTTTAAATGTTGTTTCCTCCCTTACAACATTCAAATTTGTAGTTAGGTGAATACATACACATACATGACCTTTCTTTGTGAACATGAATGCTTGAGCATATAACTTATTGGAGAATTCTCCAATTTCTGCATGAAACTTGTTAGAAAGTGCAGTTTGAGGGAACTTTATTTGACTACTTGTGCTTGTCTATAAGAACAGGAAAATGAGTCTAAAGCCCACGTCCTTATTCCATCATTTATCAAAACAGAGAGGCGCAACATGGTCAATGAATTGTAGATAGAGAAATAGAATACTTTGGATGGAATCTCCTTTTTCCAATAGAGTGGGTGAGTTGGTTCTAACAAAATTTTCTCATTGTCAATTTTACACATAGCATACTCTACATCTCATGCAAGAGAAGTAAATAAGGCAAGTAGCTCTAGCTATGGAAGACCATATGTATAAGAAAAATAAGAGAATGTATATAAATAACTCACCATGAGAAGAACCATCTGATATTCTATTGCAGCTCCAGTTCCCTTTGATATTCTATTGCAGTTGAAAATATATTTTGAAAGATATCATGCTCCTTTTGTTGATTGGCATTTACCTTTTCCAGCTCCGTTGATTTGACCATTTCACTGATTATATTTCAGCCATTGTGTTAGCCTTCTATCCTATATTCCTTAGGCTGTATTTTGGAGATGATGTCTTTTCTTGATAATCTCTGGCCAAATCATCCTGATGATCTGCTTCGGTGCTTAAAAATGGTGTCCTATTCTATTATAGGTTGAGCGGTTCCATGCATGTAGGATGACACGTGCTCACTGTTGGAGATAACTCGTTTTCCACTAATTTTCAACCATGTATTCCCAATTTGCAGCATCATTACTGGACTGATCCTCAAAGGCCAGACAACCAGCTTTATATTTTTGTCTTTTTCTCAAATATCTCTATTCAGAAGATAGCTCTGTTCTACTACAATACTCAAGTTTTGGCTCCATTTCACAATCTTTCTCAATGTTTGAAACATTTTCTGTTTTCATACAATTCTCAAGTTGTGAGATGCTTTGACACACCTTATCATCAACTGATGATTCAATAACACCAGACACTTCTGGTAGCTCTACAACAGAGGGCAGTCGAATAACAACGTCCCCAATACAATAGAGCCTCAACTCTTTAGGATCCTACATATCTGTAGGGATGGTTGTTGACTTTGAATTAGAGCCAGGATTTACTGCAACAATCTAGTAAACATATAATGATCCCACCTCCACATTACTTATTGTGCCTTCATCTTGAAGAAATGAATCCATCCACAACGCCCTTGTAGACAGTCTTTTTGATGTTGTTTCCAAGTTTTTTTCCACAAATTGACAAACACTGGGATCATTAACCTTCTCTAGGGCAGCCAGTTTTCTACTACTGGTGACTCTCTTGAAAATTTGTGCTACACTCGCACACTAGCTGTATGGATACTCAGAAATTATTGTTTCCAGCAAGCGCATTCCAAAAGAGTAAATTTCCACCAACTCATTATATTCTTCATAAAGTTCTGGGGCCATGAAATCATACATTTCTCTATCATCTGGATCTGGTTCTGAAAATTCTTGTTCCAGATCAATGCTTGCATATTTTGTATTAACTCTTGCTCTAGAACAATCATCTGGATCAGGTTCATCTTTAGTTTATATTTGTCAGTGAAATGGACCCAACAACAAGGGCTGTAAAATTCTCTCCAATCAATATTTATCAAAACTCTGCAAAGGGCTTATGTGTGCCAACTTTTATGGAATTCTCATTTCCATCTAGAATGTACAGAAGCTCTGACCTAGTTATTTAAGGATGACTTTGAGGACTTCTAGATATTGCTGTTAGCCATACTAAAAGCCAAAGGAAACCACAGATTTCGAAGATAATGAAAGGACCAAAGACTCTTGTCTGTGCCAATATAATGGGTGAAACAATTAAGCATATAACACTGCCAAGATGAAATCCAGCCATTGAAAGGCCCACTGCTCTTGTTTGTTCATTATGGGGAAACCACCTTGAACCATGTTTTTCATGCATGGCATAACTACACCTTCTACAATTTGAATAGATCATTTCAAGGAGTAGCTGTGCTTTTTCCTTGATTTAGTCAATAAGGGAAATCATCATAAAAAATATTGTTGCAGCTCTTTTTAATGACCCTTTAGACCTATCATGAGGCCTTCTCTTATTATCTTTTGATGGAGGTCTTTATAGACAGAAACAAGAAGTTTCTTCAACACTATAATATTACTGCTTTGCTTATGATGTAATACCAGAATTCAACTTATAAACTTTCAATTTTTCCCACTAATTTTCAACTTTGACTTTCGAATTGAAAACTTTATTAAATATAATCGAAACCTGCTGATGCATATTTTGTTTTAGCCCTTGGAAGGAGGTGGCCTACAACAGCTCTGCGATCAATTAAAACACCTTGACCCTCTGCTTTTAAATGAAGGAGGTTTTTAGCATGTCACCCAACCATCTTCTCTTGCTTGGAGGAGGTTAACACACTTATGACATTTTTTTACCATTAGGATCATTTTAATCCCTTTCACAGAGTCATTATGTTTATATGTGATGTCAACAGATTCTTATAGATATCAAGTAGCTTTTATAGAGATCTTTTCTCTGTTACCACTGCTTTTGGAGATATTATGCCTAACGTATTAGCCACCTGATGGACAACCTCTAGTTGTGATGTATCATCTCAACTGTTAGAACTATGTTGCATTAGTGTAATAGTATTAATGCCAATTTCCATCTCTGATGGTTCTAAGGCAAATGTTGTTATTCAAGCTCTTCAACAATTTTAGCAATCTGCTTGGTTAGGTCTCATGGCACCATGGATTAAATATGACTTAGATTTTGAGCAAGTGAGCCCTTTATCCTTGTAGATTTATCATAATTGAGTCCCCAGTAACATCCAAGTATAATCTGCTACATTTGGCACAATACTGAAGAAGGGTTGTTGCCTTATCAAGTGCAAGGTGCAGAGCACACAAGGGATTTATGCCTGGGATGCATCTTGGCTGCACTGCCTCATCTTTTGAAAAAATATGGCCTATGTGCAATGTAATTTCAAATGGTAGCCTTTTATTTAAACATTCCAGCCTTTGATTACTCTTCGAAGGAGGCATTTATAGATAGAAGAGAAAAGACTTCTTTTGACACCATTCTATCACTGCTTTGATGATGTCACAAATGGCTTCAAACCATGAAATTTCAGTTGCTTTCACTGATTTTCAACTTTGTCTTTTAAATAGTGAACCCATTTAAACACCATTTTAAACACTACTACTATATCAGTTGTTTCATCCTTTCGGAGGAAGTGGTGTAAACAAGTGTTTAAGTCATTTGAATCACTGTTAGTCTCTTGCTCTTTGAATGAGGCTATACCTCTGTTCATGACCCTCTACTTTTTAAATGAAGGAGTTCCTTGTCATGTTCCCAACCATCTGCCTTGAAATGAAGGAAGTTAACATAATTTTTCCAAACCATCTGCTCTTAAACTGGAGGAGTTTTTCAGCATGTTACCCAACCATCTACTTTTTAATGAAGGAGGTTAATAAAGTCATGATATTTCACCTATTTCCCAAACTATGTCATCTTTCTTTGTAATACATATCTCTGCTTGGTACATCACAATAAGTAATAAAGTGGAAAAATTTGACAATCTGCAATAAGAGGCATGCTCTGAGATGTGTATCCTTTTTCAAATATCTTTGTGAACTTTTTAAACCAGAAACCACATGAGATGTATTTGTAGAGTATTTTCTTGTTAGTCATTATTTACTAACCTTTCTTGATTGTGTTTGCAGAGGTACATTGGATTTTCTCTTTGACTAGTGTTTTTATCCCAGGCTCAAGGCAATATAAGAAGCAGTTGACTTCTTATGTATTATGATGGTGTCCTTGGGAAAACTTATGCAGCATTACCTCGGAAGGAAACACTAAAACACTGTATATCAACATTATATAAGTCCTTTGTATTTATGTGTCTTTGAAGGATGGTATCAACTTTTAGAGAAACTTTTGACCGTTGAAACATGCACTCTTGCTCTCTTTTCATTTCAGCTCTCCATTTTCTACATGATGGAAAATTTATTCAACATGAGAGACTTATTTGGACTTGTCTCTTTGCTCTTGTTGGATACTATTTATCATTCACTTACACCCCTGCAGAGATGCAAAAAATATAACTTTGAACCTTGGAAGGATTCTTTGGTGCCTTATGCAAATTTTGCCCGATCTAAGCACATTCTTTTAGACAGTGAACATGCTCATTTTCTTATGACTTGGACCTTTCTTGAATTTCTTCTTGAACAGAGACAAAAAAATATTAGTGGTGTGCGACCTATGGATGTATCAAGACTTATTTTTCATAATAGGAAGGAAATATATGATTGGTTGGTAATAAACAAAGGCTCTTTTGTCTTAGGATAGTTTGCCAAGGAAATGACTCCTAAACACCATTATCTAACTTAGGGGTGACTTTCATAGATTTTGATTGTTTTTTACAAGAATATCAGGGAGAGGAATGGGAACACGTTGTCAAATATTGGACAGTGAATTTCATGAGAAACAAGGGGAAAATGATAGTAGACAAGCAAGAATAAGATAGCTATAAACAGGGATATTTTATTGAAACAAGACATGAATTGAAAACTAAAGCTCGCTCTGAGCATAGGTTGACAGGGAAAAAGGTAAAAGGACAAAAATTTGTCTCAGGTTTTTTCTAGATTACATATGACATATGGATATTAGCTTCTAGAAAACTCAGCTAGGAATCTAGTCATCAATAACAGGTGAAAAATACTGATGACTAACAATGGCTCGTTTTGGGGAGGGCAACTCCCTTTTAGAAGGTGTCCAGAATTGTAGATCTCTGGCTTATGAAGTCCAGTGCCTTATCCATTGGCATAAATTTCATTATTTTTTGATGCTATTTCTGAAAATCAACAGCATGATTAGCATCAAAGTCATTTCCACCTACCTTGCTACATTTCCTAACATTTTTTCTTCTTTCAGGTGCATTTGGACGAGAAACCCTTTGACATAATATTTTTTTTAAATGACACTATTTAATTCTACACTTATATATGCTGGGAGTCCAGATTAAACTAATGAACTCCTTTGTTTCTCTACCTATGCTAGATCGACTGTCAAGGTTAAGTAGTTTGATAGGATTTTATTCTCTAATCTAGAACATGAAATTGAAAAATGACCAAATCAAGATTAGACAGTTTGATTTGTCATGTGTTTGTGGCATGAAAAACAAGTTGTGCACAAATATTATTTTGCAGGAAAATGAGATCTATAAAAATCAGGGCTAGGATACATAGTTTGTTTTTCATCCCTGTTTTCCTCTTTGGTTCTATTTTGAGCATGTGGAACCAGTATCTTTTCCTAATATACTTATATTGACAAGTCAATCTTACACAATTTTGACTATCATTTCTTTCACTAACTTATCAGCAATCAATTTAAAACATGTTCAGTTATGATTAGGCTATATAACTGAACAAGACATATTTTGAGCACTAGTAGCAGCATTTAGACTTGCTCACTTTCAGCATGACTACTTTTGGGTATGGGGCTATACCATTGCTTTAGAAACTGCCCTCTTTTTCTACTTTTTACTGTTTTTATATTTTCTATTTTTTCACTTTTTCTTCAAACAATCTAGAACTAAAAAGATGCTCACAAGACTGAGCTTATTTTTCACAGCTATCTATCTATCCTAATCTAAGCTATATATGATAGAATTTTATTTGGTGAACTCTTCTTTCCAATATAACCAATCAAGTAAATGATTGCATGGTTGATCTTGGTTCAGCTCTTTGATGATGTTGAAGAAATGAAAAGGCCACTTCCATTTCTCTTGTTTTCGAATAGTAGTGTCTAAAATTTTTCTCACTCTTTGCAACAGACTGTTCTGGGTGGAACACACTACTCCTTCAGATTTCTCCAGGAAAACAACAAATGGATCTTGGAATAATACCTGATTTATAGGATAGGCTTCATTCAGGACTACTCTTTCTTCCACTTCGCTATATTTGGGACTCTCTTGGGAAATAAACTCTTCCCCTTGCTCATGATCACTTGAACTGTCAGACTCATCATATATTGCATTGTAGTCTTCTTTCCAAGCTGATGATTTGTGATTAAGTGGACTGAAAACTATGTGAAGGTCATCATGTTGATGAGCAGGGATACACTTTGGCAGTAAATCTTCTTGAAATGATAGTGTGACAACTCTCATGTGTTTATCAACCTCTATTTATTCATATGAAATTTGTAACTCAATGGAACTTGATGGCTGCAAATCTAGATTTGAGGAAGATTCCATGTCCAAAATGATTTCCTTAGCCATTTTAGGAAAAGGCTTTTCATTTAAAACATGCTCGATAATTTCATCATCCTCCTCATCCTCAAAATCAAAGTTGAAAGACTTCTGCGTTCCAATTATGTGAATATTATTTTTGATGGAATGAAGTGAAGTAGAGCAAAGAGTCAGAGACTCTTCACTTACTTCTAAAATCTCAAGGCTCTCCTCATCATTGTCATAGGTGACCTGTATTGGCTGGTTACTTTTTTCAACCTGATGATAGTGAAATTTGTCCCATAAATCAACTGTTGACTGCTCTGCAAGGTTAGTTTCTATTTGGATATCATAATCATCAACATATTGATTAAACCTTGGAGAATTGTCAATATAAGTAATGTCACCAGCCATGCATATTGGACTATCAGATTTATTTTCTTTGAATTGATCTATAAGTCTATTTTCCACTGTGTGATAATTAAGATTAGGAGAAAAATTAAGAGAGGCCGACTGTACGTTTATGAGCTGATCTATCTCCTCTTCAGTTAAATTATCTTGAGAAAATTGATTTAGAGGATGAATTTATTTTTGGGCCTCACTAAGAGAGATGATGAATCATCACTTATGCTTTTAGAGAAATCCTGTGGGTTCTCTTTCATTTCTTGATTGGTTTCCTCTTCAACTATTTTTTCTTGATGTTCGAAATAATAAGCATGGGATTCATGAGTTGTCTCTGATAGGATTTTAGGAGGCCAATTTTCTCGTATAATCTGAAATGGCTCAAAGCACAAAGGTATAGATCCTAAAGGTTTTTCTTTTTCTTCCATTTTGGATTTAATTTCATTCTCAATCAACACTTCTTGGTTGTCAAGATATTTATCTTGAGTATGAAAAGTATGAACCTCCTCTAAAAGATCCTCAAGATGCCAATTTTCTAAGTCTTCATCAATGTTTACAAGGTGTTGTATGAGGTCTTTAGACTGATCACCACAATTTTCAGCCGATGATAGAGATGAAAAATGCCCTATATAGTGTTTACAAAATACTTTATGGAAATCCTTCAAAGAAAACAAGATGTCAGGTTCTAGCCCTTCATACCAATTTCTCACCTTATCTTCTAATGTTCCCATAAACATTTTCATGAGGTAGTCCTTTCGCCATTCAACCTTTTACCTCCATATGTTTATATGAAATTTTATGAGGTGTAACAAGGGGTCATCAACCTTTTCATCTCGAAATACAGGTAGGTTTTTTATCCAATTTATTTCAGGCATTTTGTGTGGAAATCCAAGGATATGTTCTCTACTCATTGGAGAATATCTCCTTTGTATCCATCTTTGTTAGTCAGAAAGGATCACTGTGTCTTTTCAACCAGTCTAAATTTATCTACCAGTGGATTATTTTGGTCTAGTGAAGGTTTTGGAGTCACCAGGTGGAATATTTAAACTGCGTTGTCCACCATCAGCATGATTTGGATTTCTTAATGCATTCCTAGGAGATTTTATAAGGACTAGTGGAGTAATAGGCCTACTGGAGGCTAGTGGAGTCGCCAGGTGGATGTTTTTATTTGTTTTAGAGATATGTATATGGTCTACCACCAATACTGATAAAAATCCAATCTAGGGATCTTTTTGGGGTTTTCTGAGTTTTTGTGTAGCCCTAAGGTTTGTAAGAGTGTCATATAGTTGGGTCATAATTTTGCTAGGATGGTGAGAGAACTAGATTCTACTCTTGGATAATACTTCTAGGTTGATGGATTCTGAAGTTCTAAGGTATACTTAGTTTGTCACTAACTCAGAAGGTCCCATCGTGATTGCCATTATGTTAGTGAGCGGTGGGATAAGTCCACAAGATAGTATTCTCAAAGGTCTCTGAAGGTTTAGGGAATCTAAGTTTGTTTATCACTCAGCGTCCCACCATGATCGCCATTATGTTAGTGTCCCGTGATTTGGCTGATTGGCAAGCCAAGTGACAGGGTAACATCAAACAAATATTTGGAGCCCAAGGACCTAGCCTTCCTAGACTCAGAGAGGGCTCTCTCTATTTGTGTAAGGGATATCTATGTGTTTTGCTTCTTATGTTTATGTTTTTAGGCTAGTTGTGAAGTAGGTTTTTGGTTTTGCTTTTAGGTTTTTGAGGGAGGAACTGATCAAAGACTAAGATAGATAAAAATATTGTTAGATCAACTAGGCTATGGGATAAAAAAGTTCAAGAAAGCCTCATATGGTGATAGAAGGTATGTTGAAGGGTCGATTTGATCAAGGTAAAATGAAGTGGGATGGACACTAAGTTTTTGAAGGACAAAAGCTTTCAAACATAAATAGTTCAATAGATGACATTTATATGGTAGGGCTAACCATTAATCATGATAAATGTAACTACAAACTGATAAATGCATAGAAATAAACATTCAAGCAATACATAGAGATATATGACTCTCTAACTTTAGGAAATTTCTATCATACTTTTGGGAAATACAATTAAGACAAACAAATAACTAAAAGTACTAATAGGAAACTCCTATACATAGTATTTCAAGCTATCGGGCACTTTGAACTAAGATTGCAAAGTTTTAGGCAAAGGGCAAGATCGATACAAGACCTATTTGGTTCAACTAGGACAATCAAACATTCAAAAAAAGGTCTCAGAGGTGGAGCTATGACTAGCCATGGGTAAGCAAGGCATACTGTGAATCATACTTAGCATGCATAAAACCATAAATGAAACAAGCAAACAATTTCTTCAGTGATCAAAGAGCAATCAAGAATTCTTTGATATGACTGAGAAGGAAGAAAAAATAGAAGCTATAATGAAACAAGAAATCTGAGGTGCCTCCAAGGGCATGTCTCAAATCTATTCTCTATTGTGTTATAGCAATAAATAGCATGAAATATGTATGAAAACTAAGAAACATAATAGAGAGGGACATTATACCATTTTACCAAGTCAAGGAATCCAACAGCAATCCTCTTTCATCATCCAAAAACATTCAAGAAACTATCCAATGCATGAGACAAGTTTTTCTTCCAAGCTTGGATAGCCATATATTGCTCTATATCATCAAGTTCAGCCTTGTTTATAATTAATCCTCTTGGAATATATAGGCCAAAGAGGAAGAAACCCAACCAAGGCAACTAGCTAGCCATGGGCTCAAAAACAAATATCTTATCTTGTCCTTGAGGCTTTACAAAGCCTCAATGCACAAAATATCCAATAAAATATCTTAAAATTCTAAAAAAGGGAATAAATTTGACTTTTTATGACTGAAAATGTCCCAAAATAGCTTAACACACATTTGGAGAGGCTACTTCAGAAAACTACCTTTTTTGGCCAAAAAGCACTAAGGGCGCACCAACATAAAATTGCCTGTCTTTCGGATGATATTTGACGGCCTTCCCGATGTCGAAATGAGGCCTGTGATGGCTCGTTGGAAATATATTGATGTATAATTTCCGTAAAAACTTTTATTTTCCAAAAATGATGCATACAATGCTGTAAAATACTGAATTTAGTGAAAAAACCCAAAAATTAGGCCTTGCTGATATGTGGGCAGAATGTTGAAAAAGTGAATGTTTTTTGCCTTTTTGGGGGACCAAAACAACTTCAATTTGTCTTAAAATTTCTAATTAGATGCCCCTAAATTTAATACATCCAATGGTACCACTCTTAACAGCTGAGGATACTCCAAGCAAAAAATGTCGGTGCCCATGATTTTATGCAATTAGGCCCAAAAATGTCAAAAAAAAAGAACATGTCAAAATTCTCAATTTTGGTGAGAAAGAACCTCAAGGCTTCATAGAAAAATTTCTAGAAGCTTGGGCCAAAATTCCAAGCCTAGAGGTGTCTTTCTATTTTTTTCTCACTTCACGCCCTCTTTGGGAAATTTTGAGTTTTTCTTGTGCATCCTTCCAATTCCTTCGGGAAATCTAATTTGGCTTTTTTTAGTGCCCATTATTTCTGATACGCTTTACTGATTGACCAATATAAGCTTATTCAAATGATATCTTGAAAAAACTACTCAACACAAAACTCTTTCCTCTTTGTAATTCACTGTGTTCTTGGATGCTAGTAAACAAGCATGTGTGAAAAGAGAACAAAAATCACTTTTTATTACTATGTTTGGGCAAAAGATCTTTAAAAATGATATGCTTGTGGTTTTTTTTGGAGAATAATCTCTTTCTGTTTTGGCACAAAAACCCTCCCCTCAAACATTTCCTCTCTTTTTGATATCAATATTTTTGAAAGGTAAACAAGATTCTTTTAAAACTGATACAACCTCTTCCCTAATCACTGTTTGATCCTTGATTCAGCCAAGAATTTTCTTTCAATACTCACAGCAACAAGATCTCTACAATTTTGACAAAAATCCCTATCTCCAATCAATGTCTCTCTCTGTTTTTAGATGACCATGGCACTTTTAAAATTAGTGTTTAAAGACTCCTTTCAATTCACAAAAATTTCATCTCCTAGCCACTATTTCTTTTCTGAGTTTAACAAACATGGTGCTCTTTTGAAAACATTGTTGAGACACCCCTTTTAAATTGATTTGAAAACCTCCAATTAGACTTTGTTTTTCTCCTAGAGACTATGTATACTCTTAGCTACTTCATAGCACAAACAAAACATTCAAATTGGCACATCAATCATCCTTTCTTTCACCGTTTCTCTCCTTTACTATTCATAAAAGAGACCTCTTTTAATTTGACAAAGTCCTCATCCATTTCATCACTTTTCTCCCTGATTTGGAAAACTTGGTGCTCCTTTGAAATCATTGTTAAAATGTTTCTTTAAACTGATTTGAGACCTCCACAAACAAGCTTTGCTTTTCCTTTGGAGGACTGTATGTATCCTCAGCTTTTCACATCATAAAAATTCTTTCAGATTTGCTCATTAACCATCTCTCTTTCCTTTGTAATTCACTATGTTTCTTGGATACTAGCAAAAAAGAATTTGTCAAATGAAAAAAAAAATTAATTTTTATCACTGTGTTTGGGCAAGAGATCTTAAACAAGATAAGTTTGTGGTTTTTGTTGAAGAAGAATCTCCTTTTGTTTTGGCAATAGCCTCCCCTCAAACATTGCCTCTCTTTTTGATTTGGAAATGGCGCATTTGAAAATAATGCTTTAAAGACTCTTTGCAATTGACAAAACCTTATCTTTTAGCAACTTTTTTTCTCTGAGTTTTACCAAACAAATTTCCCTTTGCAAACACTGTTAAGACACTTTTCACACTGATTTGAGATCCTTCAATGTAAGTCTACTTTTTCCTCTAGCAACTGTGTATTTTTTAACTCTTCTCAACACGAAAGGACCTTTTTAAGATGAATTTGAAACTCCCTAAAAAAATTTTGTCTCTCTGTGGTAGACTGGATGTATCATTTTTCAAAACATTCTTGATGCATTGGATGTGAAATCATAGTGGGGAAAAATGTTTTTGGCACTTTGGAAAATTTGGTTGCCAATGGCCCGGGCACGAGGGACAGGTGCACCATGCCACTCTACAGGCATGCCGCACTTGTGAAGAAAAACCTTTGAAGACCTCCTACAGGCGCGCCACACCAAGTTTTAGGCATGTTGTGTGTTTATTCAAGCTAGAAGATGAACAAAACTTGTTGCTTTCTTTCTCGTGAGGTGTTGGCATAATAGAAAATGGTATGTTTGAGCCCTTTTTACACAGTTGTGAGGGTTTAAATTTTTTTTCCTCCTTTACATCGTTCACATTTGCAGTTAGGTGAATACATACACATACGTGACATTTCTCTGTGAACATGAATGCTTGACCATAGAACTTATTGGATCACTTTCCAATTTCTTCATGAGACTTGTTAGATGGTGCAATTTGAGGGAACTTTATTTGAATACTTTTCCTTGTCTGTAAGCAGAGGAAAATGAGTCTAACGGCCACATCCGTATTCCATCATTTATCAAAACAGAGAGAGGAAACATGGTTAATGAATTGTAGACAAAGAAAGAGAATACTTTTGCTGGAATCTCCTTTTTCCAATAGAGTGGGTGAGTTGGTTCCAACAAAATTTTCTCATTGTCAATTTTACACATAACATACTCTACATCTCATGCAAGAGAAGTAAATAAGGCAAGTAGCTCTAGCTATGGAAGACCATAGGTATAAGAAAAATAAGAGAATGTATATAAATAACTCACCATGAGAAGAACCATCTGTTATTCTATTGCAACTCTAATTCCCTTTGATATTCTATTGCAGTTGAAAAGCTATTTAGAAAGATATAATGCTCATTTTGTTGATTGGAATTTACCTTTTCCAGCTCCGCTGATTCAACCATTTTGCTGATTAGATTTCAGCCATTATGTCAGCCTTCTCTCCTATATGCCTTAGGCTGTATTTTGGAGATTATGTCTTTTCTTCATAATCTCCAGCCAAATCATCCTGATGATATGCTTTGGTGCTTAAAAGAGGTGTCCTGTTCTGTTATAGGTTGAGAGGTTCCATGCATGTAGGTTGACACATGCTCACTATTGGAGATAACTCGTTTTCCACTAATTGTCAACCATGTATTCCCAATTTGGAGCATCATTACCGGACTGATCCTCAAAGGCCAGACTACCAGCTTTAGATTTTTGTCTTTTTCTCAAAGATCTTTGTTCTGAAGATAGCTCTATTCTACTACAATACTCAGGTTTTGGCTCCATTTCACAATCTTTCTCAATGTTTGAAATATTTTATGTTTTCATACAATTCTCAAGTTGTGAGATGCTTTGACACACCTTATCATCATCTGATGATTCAATAACACCAGAAAATTCTGGTAGCTCTGCAACATAGGGCAGTCGAATAACAATGTCCCCAATACAATAATGCCTCAACTCTTTAGAATCTTGCATATCTGCAGGGATGGTTTTTGACTTTGAATTAGAGCCAGGATTTGCTGGAACAATCCAGTAAACATATACTGATCACACATCCACATTACTTATTGTGCCTTCATCTAGAAGAAATGAATCAATCAACAACTCCCTTGCAGATAGTATTTTTGATGTTATTTCAAATATTTTTTCCACAAATTGACAAACACTGGGGTCATTAACCTTCTCCAGGGCAGTCGGTTTTCTACCAGTGGTGACTCTCTTGAAAATTTGTGCTACACTTGCACACTAACTGTATGGATACTCAGAAGTTATCATTTCTAGCAAGCACATTCCAAAAGAGTAAATGTAAACAAACTCATTATATTCTTCTTCATAAAGTTTTGTGGTCATGAAATCATACATTTCTCTATCATCTGGATTTGGTTCTGAAAATTCTTGTTCCAGATCAATGCTTGCATATTTTTTATTAATTCTTGCTCTAGAAAAATCATCTGGATCAAGTTCATCTTCAGTTTGTATTTGTCAATGAAATGGACCCAGCAACAAGGGCTGTAAAATTCTCTCCTGTCAATATTTATCAAAACTTTACAAAGGGCTTATGTGTGCCAACTTTTATGGAACTCTCATTTCCATCTAGAATGTACATAAGCTTTGACCCAAGTATTTGAGGATGACTTTGAGGACTTCTAGATATTGTTGTTAGCCATACTAAAAGCCAAAGGAAACCACAAATTATGAAGATAATGAAAGGACCAAAGACTCTTGTCTGTGCCATTATAATGGGTGAAAAAATTAAGCTTATAACACTGCCAAGATGAAATCCAGCCATCGAAAGACCCACTGCTCTTTCTTGTTCATTACAGGGAAACCACCTTGAACCATGTTTTTCATGCATGGCATAACTACAACTTCTGCAATTTGAATAGATCATTTCAAGGAGTAGCTGTGCTTTTTCCTTGATTTAGTCAATAAGGGAAATCATCACAAAAACTACTATTGTAGCTCTTTTTAATGGTCCTTTAGAACTATCATGAGGTCTTATCTTATTATCTGCTGATGGAGGTATTTATAGATAGAAATAAGAGGTTTCTTCAACACTTTAATATTACTTCTTTGCTTATGATGTAATACCAGAACTCAAATTATAAACTTTCAATTGTTCCTACTGATTTTCAACTTTGACTTTCCAGTTGAAAACTTTCTTAAATATAATCCAAACCTGCTAATGTATCTTTTGTTTTATCCCTTGTAAGGAGGTGGCCTACAACAGCTCTGAGATCACTTGAAACACCTTGACCCTCTACTTTTAAGTGAAGGAGGTATTATTGATCCTGTTCCCAACCATCTGCTTTTAAATGAAGGAGGGTTTTAGCGTGTCACCCAACCATCGGCTCTTACTTGGAGGAGGTTAACACAGTTATGACATTGTTTTACCATTAGGCTCATTTTAATCCCTTTCACAAAGCCATTATGTTTATATGTGATGTCAACAGAGTCTGATAGATATCAAGCAGCTTTTATAGAGATATTTTCTCTGTTACCACTGCTTTTGGAGATATTATGCCTAACCTATTAGCCACCTGATGGACAACCTCTAGTTGTGATGTATCATCTCAACTATTAGAACTATGCTGCATTAGTGTAGTAATATTAATGCTAATTTCCATCTCTGATAGTTCTAAAGAAAATGTTGTTATTCAATCTCTTCAACAATTTCGGCAATCTACTTCGTTAGGTCTCGTGGCACCATCGATTAAAGCTGAATTAGATTTTGATCAAGTGAGCCCTTTATCCTTGTAGATTTTCTAGAATTGAGTCCCCAGTAACATCCAAGTATAATCTTCTACATTTGGCACAGTAGTGAAGAAGGGTTGTTGCCTTATCAAGTGCAAGGTGCAGAGCACACAAGGCCTATATACCTGGGATGCATCTTGGCTGCACTACCTCATCTTTTGAAAAAATATGGCCTATGTGCAATGTAATTTCAAATGGTATCCTTTTATTTAAACATTCCATCCTCTGATTACTCTTTGAAGGAGGATTTTATAGATAGAAGAAAAAATACTTCTTTTGACACCATTCTATCACTGCTTTGATGATGTCACAAATGGCTTCAAACCATGAGCTTTCAGTTTCTTTCACTAATTATCAACTTTGTCTTTTAAATAGGGAACCAATTTAAACACCATTTGAAACACTACTGCTATATCAGTTGTTTCATCCTTTTGGAGGAAGTGGTGTAAACAAGTTTTTAAGTCATTTGAAACAATGTTAGTCTCTTGCTCTTTGAATGAGTCTATACCTCTGTTCATGACCCTTTGCTTTTTAAATGAAGGAGGTCCTTGTCATGTTCCCAAACATCTGCCTTTAAATGAAGGAAGCTAACATAATGTTTCCAAACCATCTGCTCTCAAACTGGAGGAGGTTTTCAGCATGTCACCCAACCATCTTCTTTCAATGAAGGAGGTTAACACAGTCATGATATTTCACCTATTTCCCAAACTGTGTCATCTTTCTTTGTAATACATATCTCTGCTTGGTACATCACAATAAGTAATAAAGTGGAAAAATTTGACAATCTACTATAAAAGGCATGTTCTGAGATGTGTATCCTTTGTCAAATATCTTTGTATACTTTTTAAACCAGAAACCACATGACATGTATTTGTAGAGTATTTGTTTGTTAGTCATTATTTACTAACCTTTCTTGACTGTGTTTGCAGAGGTACATTCGATTTTCTGTTTGACTAGTGTTTTTATCCCAAGCTCAAGGAAATATAAGAAGCAACTGTCTTCTTATGTATTATGATGGTGTCCTTGGGAAAACTTATGCAACATTACCTTTGAAGGAAACACGGAAACACTGCAGATCAACATTATATCAGTCCTTTGTATTTATGTGGCTTTGAAGGATGGTATCAGCTTTTAGGGAAACTTTTGACCTTTGAAACATGCACTCTTACTCTCTTTTCATTTCAGCTCTCCATTTTCTACATGATGGAAAATTTATTCAACATGAGTGACTTATTTGGACTTGTCTCTTTGCTCTTTTTTGGATACTGTTTTTCATTCACTTACACCCCTGAAGAGATGCAAAAAATATGAATTTGAACCTTGGAAGGATTCTTTTGTGCCTTATGGAAATTTTTCCTGATCTAAGAACATTATTTTAGACAGTGAACATGCTTATTTTCTTCTGATTTGGACCTTTGTTGAATTTCTTCTTGAACAGAGACAAAAATCTCTTAGTGTTGTGCGACCTAGGGATGTATCAAGACTTATTTTGCAGAATAGGAAGGTAATCTATGACTGTTTGGTACTAGACAGAGGCTCTTTTGGCTTAGGATAGTTTTCCAAGGAAATGACTCCTAAACACCACTATCTAACTTAGGGGTGACTTTCATAGATTTTGATTGTTTTTAACAAGAAGATCAGGGAGAGGAAGGGGGACACTTTGTCAAATATTGGACAGTGAATTTCATGAGAAACAAGGGGAAAATGATAGTAGACAAGTAAGACTAAGACAACTATAAACATGGATATTTTATTGAAACAAGACATGACTTGAAAACTGAAGCTCACTCTGAGCATAGGCTGACAGGGAAAAAGATAAAAGGATAAAATTTTATCTGGGATGTTTTCTAGATGACATATGACATATGTAGATTAGCTTCTAGAAAACTTAGCTAGGAATCTAGTCATCAATAACAGGTGAAAAATACTGATGACTAACACACTGGAAAGAACCAATAGCATTGTAACATTAGGAGGATATCCATCATGACATGGAGGTGAAAGGGGATCCATTGCTTCCATTATAGGAGTCCTTATGTCTTTGCAAGGAGTTCCAAATAGTTTTTCATGTCGGTACTAAGACACAATTCTGGAGCCCTATGAAGCATTTTTCTAGGAATTGTGAGATGGAAGAGGAAGAGAAGGATCAACATGGAGGGATGATGGGCATTCAACCATATCCATTTCAAAAAAATTCAACACAAGGGAAAGAGGCTGCATTGCGCAGAGAGGGAAGGACAAATCAGTCCACTCATACATGCAGTCTATTTTAGATCTTGATGTCTCACTTTTGGAGGCTTTCCACATGGGAGGCCACATGATCTAGAGATGATGAGAGCCATCATGAAATTTGGTTCACCACTATTGTATTCTAGAGGGGTGGATACACTTGAGGAGTCCATTACAGTGTAGAGAGTTTGGGGAAAATCTCATGGAGGAGAGATACACTCTCCCATTTTTAGTATCACCCATTCTCATCAGTTTAACCGCACAGATAGAGTTGTTGTATGGATGGAGGATATCATCTTCATGATGCAGGATGGATGCTCCATGGATTTGGTGAGAGATAGGTCACTTCATTTGGGGAAGAAATCTTTCATGATTTGGAGTAGAGGGCGGCCACTCATGCTTATATTTCCCAGGATCAGGAGATTCTTTGGAGATGATAGTCTCTCATGGGAGGCTTATTTTTCAGAGATCATCATTTCTTTGAGAATGAGTAGCTGCATGATGGGCATGGCAGTAACTTGGAGGATGAATTTGACATGAGGGGATGTCGAGGTAGCAGGAAACAGTGTGATGGAGCACCACATTTTAGAACACCAGCGCTGTCTAGGTGGAGAATTGATCCATGTTGGAGGACTCAGCTTCTGGTTGAGAGGTCCCAGGATCTTGGCGCATGTAGGATTTTTGTATGGCCTTGATGGAGATGGTAGATACCTAGTGTATGACATGATCATCTATCATATTGGAATAATCTTCTTGACTAGAGTTTCTAGTCTCAAGGAGAAATTATTTGCATGCAGCATATGAGGACTTCCTAGCTATGCACTTGGATGCATACTTTGTCTTGCTAGAGGAGTTCACTTGGGAGGGAATTCAACATGATATACATTAGCATATGGATAGATGCAGAGCCCGGTTGATTTTGGAGAGGTTGGCACAACCATTCCCTTACTCATTGGAGGAGAGGGAGAGCATTCAGTTGATCCATTTCAGCTCAAGAGCTCTAGTGCATGATGGAGGAGGTATAATTTCATATTTGGTATTGTACTTCTTTTCATTGATTGAGGAGCATGATGCATCAAGGAGGCTTGTTCCTTCTTGAATTTTTCATGAGGATGTACTTTCAGCTACTTGTAGCCTTGATTTTGGCTAATTTTATGATGGTTTGTGGGGGAAGCCACATGCTTCTTGGTGTGCACCATTGGCACCAATTTGTATTCTCATGTTTCATCTTATGAGAAGATGTTGTGGTAGAAAACAAGTGGCTAGTACAACACTTGTTACTTTTGATTTTGAGGCAGACCAAGGAGGCACTGTGCAGGTTCCATGAGTGGAACTTTGAACCACTCCTCGGTTGTCATTTGACAACTTTCTTTTATTGTATATTGCTCCATACATATTTATGATGTTGTACATTTATGAGGAGAATTAATTGGAGAATATTGTATGAACAACCCATTGGGAGCATGATTCTCCCCATTGTATATGTTTTATCTTGCAAGAGATACCATGGGAAAACCATGATTTCCACATTACTACTTCTCTCTTCTTGTGGGAGAAACCACTTGGAGGATTTGAGGAGGAATTTCATGGCTAGATTTCTTGATGGGGTAGCTTGGGCCATTCATGGAGGCCATACAATTTCAGCCCAAGGACAGAGGAAACCCCATGCAAACTTCAAATGGAGAGAGGGCCATCATGAGAACAAAATCACAACTCTCCATTCAGCCCCAACACATTGCAGCAACCAGGGGTTGAGATTTTATTTGGATGATTGCATGGATGAGAGGATCATCATTGCAAGCAAAATTTTCCCATGCACATCATCACTCCTACCTTAAGGAGGCCTTATCACAGTAGGAAGGATTCCACTACACCTTCTATCTTTCCATGAGGAGAATTGTTATCAGCTTGCATACTTGGGAGAGAGCACTAGAGGATAGATTTATTGCAACATATTTGAGCAGTGGTGGGACCATTGATGAGGAGGCCACAAAATAAGAAGGGGAAGACAATTTTTTTCTCTCTATGCAGTTGCTTAAGGGAAAGAAACATGTGGGAGGGAAGGACTGTAATATTCCCAATTTTAGCCTCAAGCTAAAATGGAATATTATAGTTGCACCATTTATTTTCGTTTAATAAAATGGGCAAGGAGACACCTTAGCCCCTTTTAGATGAAGAAATAACAGTCCTCATATGAAAAGGAGGAGAATAAAGCAGTTTCAATAAACACCAAGGGTGTGAATGGAACCTAGATCACTTGATTAGTCACCTCTAACTAAAGTCAACAGCGATGCCCAAGGAGGAAGAGGCTTCCTAGAGAAGTTGTGCAGTTTTGGAGGGAAGAGATTCACGTGAGCATGGAAACCCTAATTGTTGGGACCATGGTGGAGAATATTTCTCTCACTTTATATGTAGGATATGGCAACCCATTTTCATTATGCTATGTTTTAGATTTCAGACTTGGGTCTACAAAATCTTGCATCCCTGGGTTGTTTAGTAGGGTGATGGTGCCCTCGGGCACTAGGGTGTTCCCCGTCAGGAATCCCTACCTCTTCCTTAAGGAAGGATGAGGATTGAGCTAGATTACCTCAATCCAGAATTGGTCACAACTAAATCCATCTTCTACAGTGTTATTTCTGCAGCAGAGAGAATGTTGTGTTGCTGGAGGAAACAAAGGAGGAAGTCATGGAGTCATCTTAGCTTGTTTTCTTCAGTGGTGGAGGGATATATTCATTGGAGGAGCTGCAAGGAAGATTCCCGAGCTTCATTTCATATCTTTTGGCATGGGCCAACATTCCATCATCTCCCACTGCGTAGTCCATGAAGGAAACTATGTTATTTTATGGAGGTGGTGAGAGAGGGTTTCATTGGGTTCATCAGGAGTGTGTTTCTGAGATAAAGTGATCAAAACTTTGTATTAGAGACATTATCAGAGGAGGGAAATCACATTTCAGATCTGCCATGGCCTCATTTATATTTTGTATCAGTTGCAATGACAACACTGTTGTCACATTTTCGTTCACTCTAGAATTTCTAGCAATCTTACTAGATTGGCTATAAATCTTGTATTTCAGCCCATTTCTTGTTCTTGGGCTTATTTATTGTATTCCTTCAGCCAAATATGTATTTAATTTATATTCAGAAGCTATGCCTTCATATACACTACGCAGTTGCAGCTACTCTGGCATTTTGTGGAGTTGCAGCTACCCCTGTATTTCATTGCTTATTCATTGGAGATTGGATCTTAAAGCTTGAGTGGCTTGCCCCACAACTATTTTTTGTATATTTCTACTGATGTATCATAATATAATGATGGCTATAGCATTTCCCACTTATTATGTATTAATATTTTCAGAGTTTCAGATTTGTGTTCATGTATTGTTGTGCTCTCTCGTTGAGCCTTGTTTTAGAGATCTAGTTTGGGGAGACCTGAATAACCCAACAAGAATCATTTATTTGAGCTCATATTCTGCATAGGAGTTTTATGGTGTGTGTTCTAAGGCATCCCAACAGTGGTTTGTATTTTTTTTGCAGCAACTTCTTTATACAACGTCCTCAAGGACCCTTTAGTAGAAATTCCCGAAGTGGAAATATTGCATATCAATAGACAGAGTCTGTGAAGGGCCAGCTAGCTTTTGGATCTCACACTTCCTTGTGAAGGTGACGTATCCAGTAAATTCCCAAGTATTTAATCTCTATAATGGACTTGTGGTCTTTCTATAGAAGGAAAAATTGGAATATCTTAAGATATTCCCGATGGAGTAGAAAATCCCTCATTTGGGATATTAGAATATCACAGGGTGACGGAAAACGTTGCATGGGTTCGCGAAGCTCGGGCGTTCCCAATTTTTGTGGCACAATGGATACCACCCAATTTCAGGAAACTTGGGGATTTCCATGTTCCGCGACGACAAAAACCATGGCCTCTGTGTGGGGAGCTCGGGTTTCCATGTCGTGGCACGATGGAGAACTGCCCAAGTCTGTGAAACTTTGGGGCTTTTGTTTCATGGAACGAGGGAAACTGGCTATCTCTGGGAAACTTGCAGTTTCCATCTCCCGCCCTGAAAAATACCGTGCCCTTGGTGAGGGGAACTTGGGTTTCCATGTCACGGCACAACCGTAATCGCCAGATTTTACGGAACTTGTGGTTTCCGTTGCGCAGCACGGCGAAGAACTGCCCAAGCTTGGCAAACTTGGGGCTTCCATTTTACGGCATGATGGAAACCACTCCCATGGTCTGTCTCAAGAAATTAGGGTTTTCACACCTCATCATGATAAAAGCCATCCAAGTGTGGGGAAGGTTGGGTTTTGTAAGGCCCCGAGACTTCATGAGGTGCATTCGAGGTAACGGGTGCGCCCATCGGGCGTTTAGACGGTGTTCGGTTGCCATGCGACATTATGGGTGAACCAACGCACAATAACCACATGGGCATGGGTGTGTTGTGGTGACAGGATCAGGCACATTGCACATAGCCAGTGGTGGCATTGGAAAAATCAATGTTATATGTGAAATGTCACACCATAGCTAGAGTCATAAAATCGACGCACGATTTGAGCGGCCGACGCTACACGAGTGGGCATACAGCTGAATGATGGGGGTCAGCTTGGGTCCATCGAGTGACCCACGACACACACATAATACGCGTATTAATGTAGTGTGTGGATGATGGAGAAGTCATCCAACCAATGATCAAGAAATAATTTGAGTGTGAGCATATTGGAGCACCACGAGCTAAGCCAACAGCTTGTTCGTGAAGGAAACACGGCGGTGGTGAATGCAGGGAGAGTGCAAGTCAAGTCGTGTTGTTCACATGTAGGGTGTGAGGAATTCCTCCGCAGGGCATCTGTAGCACAGGATGGGTCAAGTCGGGCAGTGCATGGGTCAAGTCCTGCGACAGACGTGCAGTGCATGCGGAACTTCTCCGCAGGGTGTCCGCAGTGCAAGGTAGGGTCGGGCAGGGCATCCGCACGATCTTAGCTTCAGTTTAGAGGTCTTTCTAAAAGCATCGTGAGTCAGAATTGAGTGACAAAAGTTGAAGCAGGTGTGTATTGATGGGGTGGAGCTAACCACATATCCGGGGAGTGGATTGGACACATGAAGAGCTTGAGGGGAGGTTTGAAATCATTTGCAGTGCCAACCCAAGTGACTCGGCAGCACTTGGGCAGTTTTATGCAGGATATTCCCGAGGTGAATTATAATGTTGTAAATTATCATTTTGGGCTAGTTAATGATTGTCAAACATTGTAATCTTGGACAAAAAGTCACTTGCCTTGCTAAAGAGAAAAGGTGGTCTTTTGCTGGATTGGAACTTATACTATATTTCATATTTATGAAACATATTATCGGGCAGACTCATTATTAACTGGGAGTTGCCCCTCCCTTGTATGTATGGGCATACACTATGGATATGGTGATGATGTTTATGTTTTACACACATTGAAATAACATTTGATTAACTAATTTAACAATTGTTTCTAAAGGCATAGTCTACATACTTGAGTATTATGAAAAGGAGATGTACGGTAGTGCCGCACCCCGTCCATAGCATGGTTGAAAGATCACCGAAGTTATAGGTGTGTGACAGGTTTCCTTGATCCACCGCAACTATAGTCACCAAAATCTACGAAATCTAAGGTTTCCATGTCCCTTCTCAATGGACACCGCCCAATTATACATCCGCCACGATGGAAACTGCCCCTGTAAGACCCACGAGCCGAGGACAATGACGGAGGGCGTTGGAAGCATTCAGTGGACATGCGATGAACAATGAAATGAAGAAAACCACGACGAAAGGTTATACGGGCGCACTGATGGATGAAAACATCATTAAGCTATTATGCGATGTTATCATGGTGAATGTGTGATGTTTAGGAGCGACGTGCATAAACACATCCAAAAATGGCTAAGTGTTGGCTTGGAGGTTTATAGGCCTGCCATGGTGGCAAGCTGATGTTAAGGAGTAAATTTCACGTTGTAACCAAGGCTTTATGGGCTTTTAGTGGGTCAGCCTTGTATGGGTCAAGCCCCACCCATGGAAGCAATGTGTGGGGAAAGGAACATACAAAAGAAGGACGTGCGATGGATGATAAAGGAAAGCAATAAGGACATCAACATTTTGTTGATTCCACCATTAAAAAGATAATGTGTGAGCTAGAGAGAAGGGAAAGGGTGGAGGGCGAAGCCACAACAAGGAAACAGAGTCTGGTTTGATTCGGGTAAAAATGCATTCGGCGTTCACCCGTAGGTTGAGTCAGATTTCTTCCATAGGGCGTGTGCAATGCAATGTTAAGTGCATGGTCAAGTCGGGTTCCTTCCATAGGACACGTGCAGAAGAGTGTTCAGGGAGGGCGTGTTCAGGTCGATTCTGGTTCATGCAGCGCGCCCACGTTTAGGAAGCGCGGAACAATGTTTAAAGGTGCAGAGTTTTTTTAGCAAGGTCGGGTTGGGTTGAATGTGACTCAAATGTGTTCAAGAAATGCGTGCAGACCTTGAACCTGGTGACCCTCATGCAGAAATGTGTTAAGGGTGCCGAGGGCATCTCTGACCCGTGTGACCCACTAGAACCAAAATTCACACAAACTTCATAAACATGTTCTGAAAGGGAATTTTTTGGTTCCTTTGGATTATTTGCATTGTTGGGAAGCTGTTAGAAAAAGGTACAAGCACATTTATCAAGAATCATAAATGGTTTATGGAGGCTTGGCTGTATAATTATTGCATATTGTACATATTTATTGAGGCATAATATTAGGCAGATTTATTAATGGGATTTTCCCCTCCCTTGAATGTATGGGCGTTCATGTGGTTTTATATTGATGTTTATTGTTGTTTTATTTCCACACAAGAACACTTTAAAATATTAATTAAACAAGTGTTGAGTTAGTTGTAGTCTACTTATTGAGTATTTGAAAAGAGAAAAATAAGGTAGTGTTGCACCCATCTATAGAGTGGTTGGGAGACTACCACAGGTATAGGGTCATGACTGTTGGTATTCGAGCTACATTTTCGTAGCTTTTTTATTATTGATCAGGGATATAGTTGCAGTGTTGCAGGTGGTATTGAAGCTTGATGGATGAGTTTTTTTCATTGGAAATGAACTTCAAATAAATTAAAAAGAATTCGAAGGAAGTGGAAAAGGAGTTTGATGAGGTGATTCAGACCATTGATACATTGTGAAAGAGGAGGACATCTGGCATGAGAAAATATGAAATGTTTTGACTTATGAAGAAACTGAGAATTCTCTAAGAAGAAATTGACAAGGTGGAAGAACAGTGAAGGAAGTTACTTGATAAGCTTCTCAGACTTAGAGACCTTGGAAAAATGAAGCATGGTGGCATAAAGCCCACTATGGTCAAACCAAAGCATGTTGTAGATGTGATTGAAGTCAAGGAAGAACTTGATGAACAATTTGGACCATGACCAAGCACATTACAAGCATTGATGGTGGACGATTCTCACAAGGATGTTTCAGATGTGATAGAAGTCGAGGACGAACTTGATGAATAGGTCAGACCATGGCCATGCACATTACAAGCATCAGTGATGGATGATTCTTGGGAGGATGTTGAGGATGTGGATATGATCGAGGAAGAACTCGTGGAACAAGTTAAACCTAGACCAAGCACATTGCAGGCATTGGGGGATGAACAACATGAAAATGTTGTAGAAGTGACAATGATTGAGGAGGATGTTTATGAGCATGCGGTACCAGGATTGGAAGCATTGTAGACATTGATGAGGATGGAGGACACTCACTTAGAGATTCTTCGTGAAGATATGACTCATTTTTTAATTGAGCATCCGGGAGATGGACCCTATGCAGGGATGGGAAAGAAGATGAATTCTTTGCCAATACCATGGAGGACCTTTCCTCGGATGACTATGATGGAACCTTGTACATTGGAGAAGAAAGGAGCATTTCTTACTGTAGATATTGATAGGGAAATTTGTAAACTCACTCTAGTAGGTTCAAATTCCCGTGACAAGGGTGGAACTTGATGATCTTTGTGATAGATATGGGTCATACTTAGCCACATGGAAATTGGCTAGGTGCCCGACATGACTCATGGACTGCCTTGGTGTTAGGGCACATTGTTTGGGTAGACTTATTCATGGCTTACAACCAAGAAGGGACTCTTAGTTCACCTTTAGTGGGGGAGAAGCCTTGGAGGAAGTACCCATGATGATGATGGTAGAAGTGACCGAGGGCACTTAACCTTTACACACTACACATGATGGTGACTAGAGTTGAGATGAGTCTACTCTTGATGGACGCATGGGCAACCAAAGTCATGTACATTGACATGAGGGCATGGAAAGCCATTATGTGGAGACATTATGCAAGTGCACTTACTAGGTGCCACTTATGAGCCTCATGAAGGAGTGTCAAGCAAGAATATGCTGAGCATGATTGATTGTTGGTGCTACATGGAGATATTTATAGATGGGTTGATGGATGTTGTTCAATTTTAGAAACAATAAATTGGTTGGATGAGAAACCTATGAGCACATTCATATGACTTGCAGGGTGAGAAAAACTTTTGGTTGCACTCGTGTGCTGTAATATTCCCAAATCGGAATAGCTAGCAATCCATGGCTGGAAAATGCATTTTATAGAAATGGAGGAGGCAGGATTTGATACCAAGACCTTGATCCCTTATACCAATTTGTCTAAGACCAAAATCCAAGATTTGGGACCAAATAAATCCTTATACGATAGTGAGACAAGCCTCCCACACCTAGTTCCCTTAATAAATTGCCCAAGGAAAGGGGCTGCAACAATACATGAACATACCATGGAAAGACAACATTATTTTATGAGATGTGAGACAAGAAGATACAGAAAATCAATAAATAATGTTATAGCATCAAAGAAAGTACAAGTTCTTAAGGAAACAACCTCTCAAGAAAGGCAATGCAAGCCTCAACAAGTCATGTACATGAAAATGGAGAAACACTACTGCATATATGAAACCCTTGGCTATGACAGCACAATATATTATGAAATATGGCTGTAATACAATGTCAATACATGGATATGGCAATTTTACAGTTCAAATACAATAGGGGAGAAAATCTCTAACCCTTAGAAGCAAAAATACATCAATCCTTCAAAGGATTGGCTGGAATACACAAAATGGAAAAAATGTCGGAGTTTCTAGGCTACTATTGTAACTCAAATCTGGAACTCAATAGAGAAGGTTGAATATGATGAGAAATTTGAATTATACCTTCTCCAATGGATCTTGAAAGTGGAAGCTGATCCTTACACTTGAGATCTCACCCTCCAAACAAAACTGCAAGCCCTCACTGCAAGTGCTCCATGAAAATAACTCAGTCTAAGAGGGTAACTACACTGTAGGTGGAATGAAATGAAGTGGAAAAGTTCCAAGATCTAAAAATAAGCTCCAAATCTTCCAAAATAATCCTCCAAAGGAAATAAAGACTCTTCCTTTGAAAAACAAGCAATGGAAGAGGTGTTGTAACTACTCATTGCAACACCCAGCAAAAAAGTATTATTTTGCTGCAGAAATAACGTTGTCTTGATGGAGGATCCTTGGCCTCAAGCCTATATGTGAGAAAAATTAGTCCAAATCCTTCAAGGGGATTCTTAAGAAAGGAGGAGGAATCCTAAACAATAATTCCTCAACAATTCTTGCTAAACAACAAAATAATGCACAATGTCTGCATAGACATGAAATGAATAATCAAAGCATGAATCATAATGGCTCTCCTCTTCTCCATATATAGCAAGTGAAGGCTCTCTCTCCATGGGCCCCATCCATTATGGTTTCCTCCATAGAGGAATATTCCCTCCTCTATCTCTGCACTGTCCCATGTAGTGCTTTCCACCTCATACCCAACGCTATTTGACTTGGTCAAACTTAACCACGCCTCTTTGCAAAATGTCCCCTTTCACACATGAAGGTGTGAAATATAGTTCCAAGGCTGATCCCATTTCATACTAGAGGGATTTTATCCATGTTATTATTATGAATGGGCCTCCTCACCCAATTATTTAATTTATAAGTTAAATTATCAAAATCTAATGTTCCAATTTATTGAAGGAAAAAATTAGAAACATTACCTGTGCAATAAAAGTATGCTTGCCAACGCTTTGGATAGGATTATGCATGGGAGTTAATGATGAAGTTGAATTAATTAGAGGCTTAATACTATAATGATCTTGCAGTATCTGGTTCACTGAGGAGCTGAGATCGAGACTGGTCTTGATTTTGATGCACTATGGGATGCATACGTTTGAGCACATTTATGGGGTGTGTTTGTGAGGAGTCACTTGATGGAGATGATCAACGGGATGAATTGGAGGTTGATTGAGATGCGGTGATGGGATTCCTTGGTGGTATACACTTGGGCATGGGTTGAGCCTTCTTAACTTAAATTTGGTACGCACGTTGGATGCATATTGCAGATGGGATGAACATAGCTTCATGGACTTGAATAGGGCACATTGTTGAGAGGATGTTATTGACTTGATTTGAGGATAACCTTTCCCATGTTGATGATTCTTGATAGTTGTGGCTATCCTTTGAACAACACGTGGATATTGGCATCATGGGCAACACATTTTATATAGAGATGGATTTTTGGATGGACAACATGTTGTGGATGAGACGGATCTCCATGGATTACTTTACACTCATATGGGACGGATCCTTGATTGATTTGATGGGTGTAACGGGATGTGAGAGGGATAAATAACACATGGTATGAGGATGCGCATTCTCACAATGAGAATTTATGGTTGGACTGATCACCTGACTAGTTCGATTTATGAGGGCTATAGGACTATGTAGAGTTATGCTGGATACATAGCAGGTTTTGTTACGTTGATTTGGTTGGAGTACTTGATGTAGAGATTCACATGATGTTGATGATATATGATGGGTTGACACAATATATGTTGCAGCAGCATGTGGCCATGATGGAGAGATTGACTTCCCACGATGGTATAGCACGTGGTGATTGTGACGGATGTGTTGATGATCATGGATTGGGGAGATATTTCCCTTAGATATGCTAGACATTAACCTTGATGGTTTATGTGACCATAAATTGTGATGAAAGTTGCGATGATGATGGTAGCTCTATCGAGGACGAAAATCTTATTTTAAGTGGGTGAGTATGTAAGAACCACGAGTCGAGGCTGATGACGAAGAGCATTGGAAGCATTCGGTGGACATGCGAAGAACGACAGTCGATGAAATGATGAAAAAATAAACCTAAAAAATGTCTGAAAAATCCTCCCTTGACATTCTTCCCAAATTTCCATGTCTTTTTATGCAGCTTCGACCGTCACCAATGTCTTTCCCATGCTAATGTTTCGTCGAGACCAAGCAAAATAATGTCCAAGATTCGATACCAACTATAGCCCTATTATTTTATTCATACTTCAATATTAAAACTTCAAAAAATCTAAAATCACCATGAATTGAACTCTGGTACTATCTGTCATGAAGTGGTAGTGGTTCTAGTGCTTCACCCGTGCGAGGGTGTAATATTCCAGATCCAGGACAACTCAACAAGGCTGCTAAAATAACGTACTTCTAAGAATTTTGTTCATAGAAATGAGTTTGAAGCTCATGGATCCCTTATATCAGCTCATATAAGATCTAAATCCAAGAGGAGAGAAAAAACAAATTAGACTAGGTGGGTTAAACATATCTTCCACAAACTAGTCTAGCTGAAAATCACCCAAAGAGAAGGGTTGCAGCTATATGCAAACGACTGCTTCAGAAATAATGCAAATCCACTGAAGAAAATTATGATGCTGATAATAAGGTTCATAAATCAGTATTATAACATCAAATCATATTTAAATTACATCCCATACATTGTACAAGAGAAATAATGAGACTATACAGCAAAAATCCTCAAAAATGAGGTGTTACAACCATAGTAAAAGATTGCATAACCATGAAAACGTTATTTTTAGGGGCTGAAGTAGCAGTTTATTAGTATTAATATCTAGAGAATATCTGTAAATAATAATTTAGATCTAATACAGACCTGTGTACAAGAAATGATGATCTATACATTCCCCTTGGGGTTTTGTGCAAAACATGAAGCACAGAGAGTAGATCTAAGATCTAAGGTTGCAGATCTGCAAGATGATTCAGAAATTTATGAATAATAAAATGGTATATCATATCAGATCTGAAACTCACATGGATTGGATGGACAATGCATGGATCATCACAGTGAGAGAAGAATCCCAACATTGGAGATCTCTCCTCCAAAAGATAGACAAAACACCCTGCAATTGTAGATCTACAAATAAAATTTTTCTAGTAGTGAAATAGTGCTACAGCTTCTAAGAATGGTTTTTCCTAATGCCAAGATGTAGATCTGAAGTGAAATCATCTAATGAACTCTTCCAGGAGGTTAAAATACACGCTCACTGAGAAGAGCCACTAGTATAGGCTAGATCTAAGCAGATCTAGTTTCTTCCACTGCTACAACTCACAAGGACAGCTCAACTCTCAACATGAGCAGCATTGTAGGTGTAAGGTGAGCTTGGCCTAATAGCCTAATGTGGAAAGGATAATAAAAGTCTCCTCCAAGAGCTACTCAAGGAAGGAGGTGGGATTCCTGAACAGGAAGTCCCAACAAGGGATGTCTGAGCAGACCATACCTTCAGAAAATGAAAATATTCAACAACCCTCTCATGTTTCTCTCCTCCTCCTTTTATAATATTGGAGTCTTGGAAAAACCCTAAGCCAATTCATTAGTTTAGCCTCTTTCACATTTAGAGTCTCCTTCTAGAACGACATTGTCCCTCAAGGAGGTTCAATGCATCTAGATTGCACTATTTACTTGGTCAAAGATGACCCATTCTTGTGATTTAAACCCATTCACACCTGCAGAAGTTCATTTACATAGCCTAGATATGTCTCTGTTCACATAGGCATTGATTTATTCTTGGTTTTAGGAGTTTTATATGTCCTCCTTTACAATTTATTCATCAATCATGAAATGAAAAAATAAACAAGGAAAAATTAATATTCATATTAGTTGAAAGCTAATTTAGGAATATTATAGTCTCCCCCTCCCAAATGTTGCTTTTCCTCAAGAAACTGCAAGGGTGCTGCAAAATCTCCCTTTCTTATCTTGTGGCCTCCTCATCTAATAGTCTCCCCCATTGCTCTGATTTTTCTGCAACGATTATTTCCTCTAATGGTCTTCCCTCAATGTGAAAATTGGCCCTTGGTGAATAAACCCAATGGCTCTCATCATGAAAGAATGGAAGGTTGTTATGGAAACCTTCTTGTTGATTCATGTCCTTCTCAAGATGGAAGTGATGAAAATCATGGGGATTTTTATGATTCATGAAATTTTCCCTTCTCCATGCTATCATCCAAATGAAGTGGATCACCTACCAGCTTGGAAATCCATAGAAAAACCCCTCCCCAATACATATGAGAGGTATTTTCGCAACAAAATTATGGCTCACTCCACAAAGAGGCAAGTGATCTAACATAGTGGCCATACAATAGCTCATGCTCCCATGGAAGCATGTACTGCAAAAAGAGTTGGGAGATATTTTCCCCAAGGACACAACCCACCAATGAGTCTCTCCTCCAAACATGCTCCCAATAGCAAGAGCACTTTCAACATATGGGATCATGATTAGAATCATGCTAGCTGCCATGTATGATAAATGAAAAGGAATATGTTCCCTCATGTGCAACTAGCGCATTTTTATCCTTAACTGACATAGAATAGGATATGACAAGTCCCTTCCCCAACACTTTTTGATGCCTCATCCCTTTTGAATGCTTGGAGAAAATGCATCATAGTTGGTGTAAAGGAATCATACCATGAAGAATATAATATATTTCCAAGATCTTTCAAGGAATGGCCTGCATCAACATAGTTCATGGCCTTGAGTGGCCCATGAAACCCATCATAAATAGTGCCCCATATTGGCACAATACCCTACAAATGAGTGTTAGAAAAATAAAATCATATAGGAGATACATTATAATGCTCAGAAAGACAAGTCTCTCTATATAGTTGTTTTACATTAGTGGAGTAACTCATGGATGAGTTCCCTCTCACATTCAATGAATAAGGAGGTGTGAATGGTGGCTCTTCCCAAGAGCTATGTTCCTCCTCCTTTACCAAGTAGTCCATGCACATATTCATATGAGAGTGCACCTCTTCCCTGAAGCCTTCCCATATGAATCCACACAAGAGAGTATGATATGCTCTAATGAAACCAGTGGGTTTAGAAAGCAGGATCTCATAGGTTGCATCTAGTAGTCCTTCCTTGAGCTTGGAGTCTTGTTCAAAAGGATAAGATTATAGAAATAGATGACTCCATAAATTACCTTGAATCTTTCATCCTTCACTTCCCCATCAAGAACCCCACATGTGAAAATTTCCTTGGAGTATTCCATCATGAGTTGGGAGTCCCAATAAGGATCTAGACTTCCCAAAAATGACAGCGCTGTAGAAGTCTGAAATGCTGCCCCCATCTTCTCATGGCTCCCCCCCTTGACATCATTGATATCAAAATCACATGTTGTATCATCATAATCTCCTCTTTTCTTCCCCATTTGTAGCTGATATTTCTCAAGACAAGATTGAAGCATATGGAAATCAACTTCCCCTTGCAAAGTCCTTGTCTTCCAAAACTTCCTCATTTTGGCCCATGTATACAAGAAGGTTAGCATCCCCTTGAAATGTTTAGAAATATCCTTTATGAATGAAGAAATCCTAGGCTGCCCCAAAGATATGGAGTAACCATGTGTCCTCATGCTCATGCCATCACAGATGTATGATTTCCCCTCTCTCAGTGCAAATAACTGAGTTGGAGATGGAAATACCCCTTTCAAGAAATTACTCATCTCTCTTCTGAATTCATGAGAGATTATGTGCACTATGCTGGCTTCTCCCAAGGCTCCCTCCTTAACCAAGTATGCACATGCCACCAATATTTGAGAGAAAACTTTAGATTTCCTCCTATCAAGAGGTGCTCCTTGTAAAATACCTCCTTGCCAAGAGGTGTCAAGGCATAAAGTAGAATGTGGATGTAGGTATATAGATTTTCCCCTACCTTTACTGCATAGGTCCTCTTGCCTTATTTGTGCTTCCAAGCTTTGAAATAGAGAAGGGTTCATTCTCTTCATCTTTTGATGCCCTTCCTCCTCTTTTCCTCCTTCTATCTTTAATATCTCATCATTTGACAATGATCATACATGATTTTCATGTGTTATGCCAAGAGCTCTATGTGTGAGACCTTTTGGAACTCTTTACAAGAGTGCAAGAGTTTCTTCCCATGGAGCAAGTGCTCCATCCTCCTCTTCATGAGATGTTTGAGGTTCCTTTGTTTTGACTGCGTTATCATCTCCTGTCTTCTCCTCCACTTCAATAACTGAAATTGTCTCATCATCAATAAGAGACCTTAGATCTTGGTCATCTTTTCAAGTAGAAACCCTCATACTTTCCTCTTGAGAAGAGGACCCTTCACTCAATGGAGATCTTGCCCCTGGAAATGCATCAAAAAAACTTACACCTTCTTCCATGATTTTTAGAAATGGATTTGGATTCATAGACCCTTCCAACTCATGCAAAATATTTGTCTGATGTGGTTTGATAGTCTCAACAGAAGATGTTACACATGGAGCTTCATCAAACCTTTCTATGAATCTTGCAATAAACCTTGCATAAGTAGGTGTGTTTTAATTTTTCAAGGAAAAGGAATCAAACAACCACTAAGCATATTCTTTACCTTCAAAATGAAGCGCTACTGCTTTGATGGATTCAATCTATAAAACTTGATGTTATTGCACAAAGTTGTATAGCTCCTCCACCCAAACCCTATCTGGAAATTTAGGTGATCCATCAAAGATAGATAGATAGAATCTACCCTTACCATGTTGTTCCTCCTTTGTGCCTTTGATCTCCATGATCTTGTAAAACCCTTGGAAATTCAAGTTATCTTTGAACTCCTTGGATTGATCTTCATACTCCTGCAAATACTCTCTAGGAGTCTCCTTCTCGGATACACCTCCTTTCTTCCTCTTCATGAAGAAATTATAGAAAGAATGCTGAAGCTTTGGTGATATGGTTGAGTGCTCATATCCATGAGATAAGGATTCATAATTTTCCTCATGTATATATCTTGTAGATCTGATCGGAAGATCTTTCTGCTCTTGAAACTTTCTAGGAGTTTCACTACTTCTTCTCTCTTGTTCTTGTTCAACCTCCTTGGAGAGGTCCTTCCTAGATTTGAAAAATGATGAGAGTAAACTCATACTATTCATAATTATAACCTTTCTCATTTCTATACAACACTTTTCCTTGAAGCCACATGCTGAGCCAAAGATCTTGCTCTGATACCACTGTAATATTCCAAATCTAGGACAGCTCAACAAGCCTACTAAAATAATGCACTTCTAAGAATTTTTTCCATAGAAATGAGTTTGTAGCTCCTGTATCCCTTAGATAAGCTCATCTAAGATCTAAATCCAAGAGGAGAGAAAAAACAAATCAGACTAGGTGGGTTAAACAGATCTCCCACAAAGTAGTATAGCTGAAAATCACCCAAAGAGAGGCGCTACAGCTATATGGAAAGGACTGCTTCAGAAATAGCATATATCAACTAAAGCACATTAGGAGGCTGGTATGAAGGTTTAGAAATCATTATTATAACATAAAATAATATTTAAATTACAGCCCATACATTGTACAAGAGAAAGAACGAGACTATACAACAAAAATCCTCAGAAATGAGGTGCTACAACCATAGTAAAAGACTGCATAACCATGACAGCGTTATTTTTAGAGGTTGAAGCAGAATTTTATTAAAATTTAGATATAGAGCATATATGTACATAAATATTTATATCTAATATAGATCTATGTACAAGAAATGCTGATCTATACATTCCCCTTGGGGTTTTGTGCAAAACATGAAGCACAGAGAGTAGATATGAGATTTAAGGTTGCAGATCTGCAGAATGATTCAAAAATTTCTGAATAATACAACGGTACATTAGATAATATCTAAAACTCACATATATTGGATGGCTAATCCATGTATCATCAAAGTGAGAGGAAGAATCCCAACACCGGAGGTCTCTCCTCCAAAAGATAGAGAAAACACCCTACAACTGTAGATCTGCAAAGAAAATTGTCCAAGGAGAGAAACAATGTTGTAGCTTATGAGAATGGTTTGGCCTGATGCCAAGATGTGAAATCTGAAGTGAAATAAGCTAATTAACTCTTCCAGGAGGTTAAATTACACACTCACTAAGAAGAGCCACTAGTATAGGCTAGATCTAAGAAGATCTAGTTTCTTCCACTGCTGCAACTCACAAGGACAACTCAACTCTCAACATGAGCAGCATTGTAGGTGTAAGGTGAGATTGGCCTAATAGCATAATGTGGAAAGGATAGCACAAGTCTCCTCCAAGAGTTACTCAAGGAAGGAGGTGGGATTCCTAAACCGGAAGCCCCAACAAGGGATGTCTGAGCAGACAATACCTTCAGAAAATGATAATCTTCAACAACGCTTTCATGTTTCTCTCCTCCTCCTTTTATAATATTGGAGTCTTGGAAAAACCTTAAACCACTTCATTAGTTTAGCCTCTTTCACATTTAGAGTCTCCTTCTAGAACTACGTTGTCCCTCAAGGAGGTTCAATGCATCTAGAATGCATTGTTGACTTGGTCAAATATGACCCATTCTTGTGATTTAAACCCATTCACACCTACAGGAGTTCATTTACATAGCCCAGATATGTATTTTCTCACATAGGCATTGATTTATTCTTAGTTTTAGGAGTTTTATATTTCCTCCTTTACAATTTATTCATCAATCATGAAATGAAAAAATAAACAAGGAAAAATTAGTATTCCTATTGGCTACAAGCTAATTTAGGAATATTACAGAGGGCGCCAAAGGAAACACATTCGGGTGGGTTGGGATGGGTCGAGCTATGTCGTGTGAGGGTTTTCATGCCAAAAATGCTAGGTGGTGATCGCAGGTGTGCCTTGTGAATGTTCGGGTGGGTCAGTTCAGGTCGTGTGAGGGCAGTTGTGTTAAAAATGCTAAGTTCTGATCGCTCGTGTCTCTTGTGCACGTTAGTGCGACTCATTTTTTATTTTCTCCCTCGTGCCTTCATTCCGACGGGTCGGGTCTTACTGTGGGAGGGCGCCTAAGGAAACACGTTCGGATCGGGTCAGGTTGAGTGAGGGAGGCCATATAAGAAATGCTAAGTTGTGACCACCCATGTGCCTTGTACGCATTCGTGCGACCCGTTTTCTGTTTTCTCCCTCGTGCCTTCGTTCGGGCAGGTCGGGTTGGGTTGTGTTTGGGCACCCAAGGAAACATGTTCGGGTCAGGTCATGCCATGTGAGGGTTCCCAAGGAAATTCATTCGAGCTGGTCGAGTTGGGTCGTGTCATATGAGGGCACCCAAGGAAATGCATTTGGGCGGTTTGGGTTGGGTCGTGTCGTGTGAGGGTTCCCAAGGAAACGAGTTTGAGAGGGTTGGGTCGTGTCTTGTGAGGGCATCTAGGGAAATGCATTTAGGTGGGTTAGGTCGGGTCGGGTCGCATGAGGGTGCCCAAGGAAATGTGTTCGGGTCGGGTTATCTAAGGATGGCCATATAAAAATGCTAAGTTGTGACCACCCGTGTGCCTTGTGCACGTTCATGCGACCCATTTTCCATTTGCTCCCTTGTGCCTTTGTTCGGGCGGGTCGGGTAGTGCTGTGTGAGGGTGCCCAAGGAAACCCATTTGAGTCAAGTTGTGTGAGGGAGGTCGTATAAAAACTGCTAAGTTGTGACTGCCCCTGTGCCTTGTGCACATTCGTGCGACCCGATTACCATTTTCTCCTTTCTGGCTTCATTCGGGCGGGTCGGGTCGTGCTGTGTGAGGGTGCCCAAGGAAACACGTTCAAGTTGGGTCAGGTTGGGTCATGTGAGGGATGCCATATCAAAAATGCTAAGTTGTAACCACCCGTGTGCCTAGTCCACGTTCGTGCGACCCTTTTGTCATTTTCTCCCTTGTGCCTTCGTTCGGGTCGAGTCGTGTGAGGGAGCCCAAGGAAAAGAGTTTGGGTCGGGTCGGGTCATTTCATTTGAGGGCAGATGTATCAAATTTTCTAAGTTGTGACCACATGAGTGCCTTGTTGTCATGCCCCTATACCTTCTGTGGTCTTTCAACCATGTTATAGATGGGGTGCGACACTGTCATACTTTTTCTTTTCGTAATACTCAAGTATGTAGCCTACACCTTTAGCAACACTTGTTAAATCAGTTAAACAAATGTTCTTTCAATATGCGGAAAACATAAATATCATCATCATATCCATAGTGTATGGCCATACATATAAGTGAGGGGAAAATCCCTATTAATAATGAGTCTACCCGATGATATGTTTCATAAGTATGAAATACAATATAAGTTCCAATCCAGCAAAAGTCCTACTTTGCTCCTTGGCAAGGCAAGCTACATTTTGCCTAAGCTTACAATGCTTGAAAATCATTAACTAGCCCACAAAAATCATTTACAACATTAGAATTCACCTCGGAATTTTCTGCATAAAACTGCCCAAGTGCTATCGGGTCACTCAGGTCACCGCCTGCCTATGATTTTAGACCTTCTCATGAGCTCTCCCTGTGTCCAATCCACTTTCAAGTTATGTGGTTAGCTCCGACCTGTCAATACGCACCATCTGGAACTTTTGGAACTCAATTCCAACCTACGATGACCTCAGAACAAGCTCTGAACTGAAGTTCAGACCTCCTGCGGATGCCCTGCCCGACTCGACTTGCATTGCGGATACCCTGAAGAAACGCGTTCGGGCCAGGTTTTTTCGTTTGAGGGAGGACATATCAATTTTTCTAAGTTATGACTGATCGAGTGCCTTTTAAACATTCAGGTGACCCATTTTTCGTTTGCTCCCTTGTGCCTTCATTTGGGTTGGGTCATTTCATTTGAGGGTGTTGCGCCATGTGAGGGCACTCGACCTATTGCATTTGGGTTGGGTCGTTTCATTTTAGGATGTCGCAACGTGTGAGGTCACCTGACCGAACATATTTAGGTCAGGTCATGTCGTCTCAGGGTGTTGCCCCGTGTGGTGGCACCTGACCAAACCCGTTCTGGTGGGGTCGTTTCATCTGAAGGCATCGCGATGTGTGGGGGTGGACGATCGAATGCGTTCGGGTTGGGTCGTTTCGTCTGAGGGCGTCGCACCGTGTGAGGGAGCCCGAACAAACGCATTCTGGTCAGATCATTTTGTCTGAGGGCATCGGGCCATGTGAGGGCGGTCGATCGAACGCGTTCGGGTTGGATCGTTTCATCTGAGGGCGGCTATTGTTGAGCCCCAAAGATGTTCTTCTCTTTCACCACATTCTACTTCATTTTCTTTGTCCCTCATTAATTACAGGCTTAAATGATCAATAAAATTAATTAAAATTGCTTTAAGAATTTATATAATGACTAACTTGCTATGTTTTTATGATTTTGTTGGTGTAGTAATTTTGACTAAGACTCAGCTACAAAATACAGGCATTCCGTAGCCAGTCGTCTGTTCTGTAGCCATCCTCATGTTTATGTAGGTTCCAGGTGTCAGTGTGAAGAAAAAGGCATATGGGTGAAATCCACAACACTTCCCCATCATCTCTTGCTCCCCACGAAGTTTGAGTTAAAGTATCAAAGCAGTTATGCATGTAGAAGAGAGACAGTTTCCTATCATAACACAGAATCTACAGATGTCCGCAGTAAAGCACAAGACTGTTAATAAGATTTTTAATTTGATTAGAAGTGGGAAAGACACTTATCCCTATTTTTCTCAAAGAGTAGTTATGTAATTTAATTTTAAGTATGACTCGGGAGACCGAGAAACTATTGGTTAGATTTTGTATTGTTGCTAGATCTTTGAAGGCTGTAAATACTCTGTTTTGAGGAATTTCCCCTTTAATGAAAGAAACATCATTCTATTGCATGAGCTGAGTCAATATTGAGTAGATTTGCATGCTAATTCAGTGGTAGAGGGCCCCTGCTACCTGAGGAGCCTTGTTCATATAATTTAGATAAGTAATTTAGCCTCGTTTCATTCCTAGTTTAATTGACTTTCTGAACTTTGAAGTTTTTATTCATTTGCATTAGATGCTACAACTTAGTCTCGTTGTTACGTACTCTTCCAAAATATCACTAATGTTGAATGAGGTGTGAATTTAGTATTTCAGGAGTTAGTTTTACATTCTTATGCTCAATTACATCAGTTGTATAGCTAGTCTTAATCTTATAAACTCTTCCAAAATATCACTAATTTCAGATGGGACATAGCTGTGGTGTTTTAGAGCTTTGTTGTGTTTTTTTGAATTGTATTCTTTCATGCTCATTTACATAATATGTTGCAGCCAGTCCTGTTCTACAAACTATTCCAAAATACCACTAATTCCGAATGAGAGAGAGCTGAAACATTTTAGTGATTAGTTGCATCTTTAGTCTAGTTGTAGCACTCCGGAGGTAGATGTCATTTTAGTTTAATTATGTCACTATATTTCAAGTTTGATAATGGCACTCTAGTTCAGTTTTAACTCACTACATTTCAAGTTTTATTAGTGGCATTCTAGTTCAAATTTGTTCACTATATTTCAAATTAGGTTAATGGCACTGTAGTTTAGTTGTGGTTACTGTGTTTCAAGTTTGATCAATTGCATTCTCAGTGTTATCCATTGTTATTTAAGTAGTATTAACTGTTAACATTAGATTCCACGGCCTTCATTATTTACAAAACTTCTTTTTTTCTAACTTTCTATTAATACATCATCATCTGGACAGGAGTTAGTAATATCATTTTAAGGCCTTGATTATTCTGCAATCCTTTGCAAATTCACAATTAAACCTTTCTTTCCAAAAACTATTTTAGAAAATCTCTAACTTTTGGATGAGATTTACTAGTGACAAGCTGAGCTGCAGAATGGAGTAATCTTAGCATTACAAGTTAATTTAGAGTAGAAATATTATTGTGCTACAAATAATCTCTTTTCAATTGTGTTCCAATAAACCTCTAGCCATGGATGAGATTCTTTGTAATATTGTAATATGATTGTGTCCTTAGGAGAACCTCATTTGTATTAAACTTGTTCTTTTGTCAAACTATTCCAACATATTCCTAATGAATGAATTGGATGAGTTCATGCTATGAGTTATTGAGTTCATGTTGTGATTTTTTTCCTTACTAGGAGTCATTATCAAGCATTGCATTTTCTGTTCTTTAGTGTCATACACAGTTTAGAGTAGGTTTTGCTTTGTTTTAGTGTAACCATCCACTTCTCTTTACCAACACTTAGTTCTTTTCCTTCTTGACATAAAACCATACAACCAAAAACATCATAAAAACACTAAACACAACGTAGTGAGAAATAGATACCTAGGCACATATAGTGCACCACACTTCAGCAATTTACTGACCTTGGTTGATAATTTATGACCTCAATTTAGGAACACTAAGTTGAGCACAACATTTTGGCGTTGTTTCCGGGGAAGTGTAACTAGGTAGCCTTGTTTCTTACCACCCAAAAACAATGATATGCATAGAGAAAGAGACTCAAGGGGTAGATTCATAAGAAGCAGAAGCTTGATTCCTAGAAAACCACTTGTTTCACCAAGACCTAGAGCCAACACACCTCCAACTCAAACCCACATTCCATCCTTTACTGATCCTAGACTTCCAGAGAACTTAATATCAGATATTACATTAGAAAGACCTTCCACTTTACCCACTGAACCTGTCTTAGAAGGAGATTTAGGAACCCCTGCTAGGTACATAAACTTTTCAACCTCTACAGAAGAATCAACTATGGTAGAAGAAGGGGGAGGAGGAGTTTTTAATGGAGAGCACACACTATTTGGAGGGCGTAGAGGTAGAGGTAGAGGAGAAGGAGGTAGAGATGCAGAAGGAGGCAGAGGAAGAGGAAGAAGAGAAATGGGAAGCTCTTTTGGGTTTCCTATAGTAGATGAAGAAACCAATACAACTATGAAAAAATTTCACCCTCTGTCCTTCCAAACTTTTATGGACTTAAAAATGGAGACCCTGAAACCTTCCTATTTGAATTTGAAGTCCTACGTAGAACCTATGACTACTTACAAGATGCTCAAAAACTTAAACTATTTCCTTCAACATTGAAAGGAGCAGCATTGAAGTGGTTTATGAGTTTGATCAACAGTTCTATTAGGACATGGGAAGACACGAAACAAGCATTTATAGAGAGGTATTTGGATTACTGTATGCTATTCAACCATAAGGAGGAATTGTTTAAAATGCTACAAAAAGAAGATGAAAATTTGGAAGATTTATTGGAGAGATTTCACTATAGCATGAAAAGAGCAAAAATGGAAAATCTAGACCAAGACACTTTGAAAGCTCTTTTGTTGAAGACAATTAGGGATGAATGGTTAGATATCCTTAACATGATGGGAAAAGGGGATATATCTTAGCTCACATTACCTGAGATAGCTTAATTATGTATCAACCTTTCAAGAGGTAAATCTAAAACTGTGAAAGGACTAAGAGACCCTGCTCTTGCAAGGGCAAGTAAGTCTACTACTGGGACAGTAAGTAGGGAAGAAATAGGAAATATGCTTGATGAGTTAAAATCGGATATCTTGGGGAGTCTTAGTGAACAAATAGACACCCTTAAGTTACAAAACAAGCAAAAAGTTGAATCTGATGCCTTAGCAATATTTTGTCCCAAATGTGGAAAGAAACATGCCTTGAGAGAGTGCCCTTTGGATGCCAAAGTTGTGGAGACTTGTGTAATTTGTTTAGAAAAACATGAGACCAAGAGTTTTCCTTCACTTCCTATTCGTAAAGCTATCTTTCAAGAAAATTCTCCTACAAGTTCCACAGAATCTCTCAATTTTGTCTCCAGGAGGCCTTGGCAAGGACCTCAAACACAAGGATTTCATGATCAGTTGTATAATCAACCCCCACTAAATTGGAATTCTTGGCAGAAACCTTGGCCCCAATTTTAAAATCAATCACAAGCTTGGGCACAAGGAGCACAAAATCCCTATGGAAGATACTCTCAGTATTATCAATATCCACCATATCCACATTTCCCTCCTCAACAAAATTTTCAACAAAATCCACAACATCAAAATCAACCGCTTCCATTACCATTTCCTCAGAAAACAAATCAGTTGCCTACCCAAACCATACCAAACCCCAACAATAAAAATCCTCAGAACACATACATGATATAAGGCCAACAGTTTCCAACTTATTTGATCACTCCTTTAGACCTTAGTGATGTTAAACTTAGGTCTGGAAGAATATTTGAAAAGAGGAAACCTTCTATAATCATACAAGAGCAAGACAATTATGAGGAATATTCTCTATGGGTAAATAAAAGTCTTGAAGAGAATACAAATTTCCAAGACTCAAACATTGAAAAATCAAAACAAAAAGAACCAATAATTTCAACTCATATATTAGAGCATCCATCAACATCCACTTCTGCACCTCTCTTCCCAGAAATATTACAAATTGATAGGGGTGTGGAAAAACAAATTATGATGCCTAATTATGATTTCCTAGATGAGCTGAGAAATTTTTGTGTTAAGATCCCATTATTGCAAGCCATCAAGGAAATTCCAATCTTAGCAAAGACAATAAAGGAGTTGAGCATGAAGAAAACAAGAAAAATAATAAGAGAGATAAAGAAAATTCAACTGGCAGGAAAAATAGCAGATATCATGATGGGTAAGATTGCTATTCCAAAGTATCTAGACCCAGGAAATCCAGTTGTCAAAATTCACATCAATGGAATTGAAATCCAAAACACACTCATTGATTTAGGAGCAGAAATTAATATTATGAGTAGACAAATCATGGATAAACTGAAACTTCCTAATCTTATTTTTACACTCACATTATTACAATTAGCAGACAGATCTGTGATTAAACCTGATGGGGTAATAGAAGACATTCCAGTGTCCCTAGATTCTTGGGAGTATCCTGTGGACTTTATGATCCTAACCCCTAAGAATAATCTAGGACACCCTATTATATTAGGAAGACCTTGGTTAGCTACAACTGATGCTTTCATTAGCTGTAGATCCGGTGATATGTACATCTATGATGGTAGTTCAACCAAGAAATTTACCTTGTATCCTCCAGCAAGAACAATTAAAGAATTAGATGATACTCAATGGATAGATGATGAAGAAGACTTACAACCTCTCTTCACAATTTCAGAACTCAGTGAAGATAGCCAAATTCTGAATACCTTGGAAAATTTTGAATTCTCTTTGGAATATAAACATGAACAATTTCAAGAAGAATCCAACATTGAGTTTTTTTCATCAAGGCGGATGTCTCTCTATTCCATGGATAAATTTGGCAGCTCTACAACTGAGATATTTCCATGCAAAACTTTAAACATAAACAAGAACCTAGAGAAATCTCAACAAGAAGAGCTAGTCAAGATATTACAGAGACATTCTTCTGTATATGCATGGGAGTACGTTGATATGAAAGGGATAAGCCCTAAGACTTGCACTCATCACATCTACATAGAGGAAAATTGTAAACCAATTAGACAACCTCAGAGAAGGATGAATCCAAATCTTAGGGAGATTGTTAAAGAAGAATTGCAGAAATTATTGAATGTCAACTTTATCTATCCCATTTCAGATAGTTAGTGGGTTTCTCCTTTGGTAATTGTGCCAAAGAAAAATGGTAAATGGAGGGTATGTATTGACTACCAGGAATTAAACAAAGCTACTCTTAAAGATCATTTTCCCTTACCTTTCATAGATCAGGTGTTAGATACATTAACTAGCAAAAAGTACTTCTCATTCCTAGATGGGTTTAGTGGTTATAATAAAATCCAAGTAGCACTGGAAGATCAAGACAAAGCCACATTTACCTATCCTTGGGGTACCTATGCCTACCGAGTATTGCCATTTGGATTATGTAATGCACTAGCAACATTTCAAAGGGAAGTACTAGGAATTTTTTCAGATCTAATACATGATTGTGTATAGGTATATATGGATGATTTCACAATTTATGGAAACACATTTGAAGAAGCCTTAGCAAACTTGGAAAAAATCTTAAAGAGATGTAAAGAAGCAAATATTTCACTAAGTCATGAGAAGTGTTTTATGATGTTTACTAAAGGAATTGTTTTGGGAGATCACATTTCAAGGGATGGGATTAGAGTTGATGAGTCAAAAGTTGAAGTCATTTCTAACTTATCTATTCCAAGTTGTTAAAAAGATGTTAGGAGTTTTCTAGGATTTACAGGATATTATCGGAGGTTTATATAAAAATTCACCAAGATAGCATCTCCACTTTTCAAATTACTTACCAAAGACTGTGAGTTCAAGTGGAATCCCGATTGCCAGTTAGCCTTTGAGACCCTGAAAACAAAAATTTCTGAAGCACCTATTTTAAGGGGACCTAACTGGAAATTACCTTTTCATATTTCAATAGATGCCTCAGACACAGCTCTAGGAGCAGTATTGGGACAAAAAGACCTGATTCCTTATGCCATTTACTATACCAGTAAAAATTTGACTCCTTCAGAGTTAAAATATACTGTAACTGAAAAAGAGTTTTTAGCTGTTGTTCATGCCATAAACAAATTTGGACACTATATAACAGGCTACGAAAATTTTGTTCACACAGATCTCTCTGCAATTAGATATTTAATGAACAAATGAATTGCTAATGGAAAATTCATAAGATGGTTATTGCTTTTACAATAATTTAACATTACCATTCTAGATAGGCCTGGAAAGAAAAACACAGTAGTTGATTTCCTATCTAGACTCCAAAACATCCAAGACAATACCCCAGTTGAAGATCAATTTCCTGATGAATATCTTTTTGCAATTTCTACTCAAACTCCTTGGTTTGCTGACATTGCTAATTATTTAGTTTTAGGGAAATTTCCTTCAATAATGAATGCAAGAGACAAAAGAAAGATCATTTATGACAGTGCAAAATATTCATGGGTTGCTAATGAGTTATACAAAACAGGTCCATATTTTATCATTAGAAGATGTGTTCGGGAAGATGAGATGCCTGAGATCCTCAAGGCATGTCATGATGAACCTTGTGGCGGACACTTTGCTGATAAGAGGACAGCTTATAAGGTCCTTCATTTAGGATACTATTGGCCATTCCTTTTTAAAGATGCTAAAGAGTATGTCAAAAGGTGTGACAGTTGCCAAAGGGTAGGGAAACCTTCTCCTTCGGGTGAGATGCCATTGCAGCCTCAGGTACATATTGAACCTTTTGAAAAATGGGCTTTGGATTTTGTAGGACCTATTAGTCCTCCATCAAGACAAAAGAAATATATATTAGTTTTCACTGATTATGTTATCAAATGGGTAGAGGCCAAGCCATTACTTTCTGCTACTGAAGCATCTCTAGTTAATTTTCTTTTTGAGGATATTTTTACTCGTTTTGGTGTCCCAAGGTAAATTGTTACAGATCAAGGAGCTCAATTTACATCAAAGCTAGTGGAACAAATGATGGAGAAATATAAAATCAGACACAGAAAATCTACTCCCTATCATCCAGAAGCAAATGGTCAAGTGGAATCTACTAATAAGGTCATTGAAGGGATCCTAATGAAGACTGTTCATTTGCATAGAAGATATTGGGCAGATAGGCTTCCTGAAGCCTTGTGGGCCTATAGAACTACATGGAGAAGCACAACAGACCATACTCCTTATGAACTTTTTTATGGAAAGCAGGTTTTGTTTCCCATAGAGTTCCAGATTCAAACTTTCAAAATGGAAGTTCAGCTACGAATTGATCTATCAGAGGCACAAAAGCATAGATTGGAGCAGATTAATGAATTGGATGAGATCAAACAAGATGCAGTTCAGAAAATAAGTATAGTCCAATAGCAAAGGACTAGATGGCATGACAAGTACATCAAGGAAAAGAAGTTCAAAGAAGGTGACTGTGCTCTCTTGTTTGATTCAAAGTTCAAGGATTTTCAAGGTAAATTCCAAACACATTGGCTTGGACCATATGAAATTATGAGAATTTTATACAATGGAGCAATAAAAATCAGGACAATAGATGAAGAAAATGTCACTTTTCTTGTGAATGGTCATAGATTGAAGCTGTATCACAAGCCACTCTCAAGAGAATAATTTGTCAAAATATTCCAGGAAAATAGTGATGTGAAGTTAATGAAGAATAATTTTTCTTCTTCATCAACTTAATTGAATTTTCTGAAGTCAGATATTTAAAAATAATAATAATAATAATAATAATAAAATAAAAAATAAAAATAAAAATAAAAATAAAGTATAAACATGAAAACTAATCTCTGATTAGCATGTTTATACAGAAAAGATAGAGTGAAAATTAGAATCTTTCTGACACTTTAGCTTTTCCATTTTGTTCTTTTTCTGCAAGCAACTATTACAATATCATAAGTGCAAACTCATAGTTCACTTATGATTCATTTTCATTCATCCATACTCCATTTCACTTCATTCATTCATGCTTTATTTCATTCCATACTTCATTCATTTCATTCCATGGTCCACCTCATTTCCATCTCAGATTTTTAAATTTGATCTTTTCTGCAATTGAAGAATACACATCAGAAGTTGCAGGCCACTTTTTCACTCCACTTCATAATTTTGATTCATTTCATTCCATTATTTACTTCACCCATACTCCATTGCACCATATTTCATTATCCATTTTTAACTCATTTCATACAACATTCCAACATTCCATTCATGCTTCAAACCATTCCATTCCATGTTTTAAGACTTCTACAGGTACATTCTGCAATCAATCAGACATTCTACAGCTAGTCAGACATTCTGTAGTTAGACAGGCATTCTGCAGCCAGAGACCCTGAAGGCACTCTCCAGTAATCACCTGATTTAGCAAAAAATTGATCCTGCATATCCAAGACAACAAGAAAAATCAAATAAGTTATGAGCAATTTAAGATCAATGATTGAGGACAAGGCATATCAAAAACTACAAAGAAAATCAAAGAAAAGGCAAAGGTATGAAATTATTATGGTAACAAATCATGAAAATTTTAGCATAGTTAAGTCATATATGATTCAAAAAGGTTATTTTAATTAGTCATGTTGATCATTCCTATCAACCATGTCATAAAAACTTTGAAAAAAAAAAAACCCTTCCATCTTACCATATCCGATCATCATTTAAAACTTAACGGTTAAAGTACTGAAGTGATTTGATCAGTCACGTCATTAGGTCGAAGTATTTAATGATGATTTTGAATTTCTTAACGAAATATCTCCGCGGTCTTTTCTTCCATGTTAGCTTTCAACTCATATGAACCACCTCACTACATTATACTCGTTTCAAAACCACTCCATATCATTCATTTCCGCAGCCAATACTTAGCCATTCCACTCTGTAAAATGAAGGAAACATCTTTGGGGCAGAAACGTCTCTTTAACAGCCATTTTCACCGTGAGCAAAGGAGCAGTAAAATGAAGGTTGGAAGAAAAGCTATGGGTCTCATAGTGAGGACTGAACTGGTTGGAACCAAGTACTTGGAGGGATATTCACAAATCAGAGAAATGTTACAGCAATCAGGGTGGTTGCAGTTCTTGGAAAAATTCAGTGGTTTTCACAAAGAGGTGACTAAAACATTTGCAAGGTCCTAGATGAGGTCGAAATAGGGGACATTAAATTCACTGTTACAGAGGCTTTCATTGTAGAGGAAATGGAACTACCTAGACAAGGAGAAAGGTGGTTCAAAAATAGGGAATTCCATAACGAAGCATGGAGGCAAATGCTTAAGACTCTAGGTATGGATGTTTCCATTTTTAAAAAGGGTATTCCTAGCTCGGCATTAAAGAATAAGTGGAGAAATATGTTACTCATTTTGAAAAAAATTATCACCTGTGAAGGTAGATTTGGTACCCTCTATGTCTACCATATTCGGTTAATGATTCATTTTTTAGATGAGGAAATTAATTTTCCCTTTTCCTACTTCATAGTCTGAAAAGAATGGCCTCAAATGTTCAAAAAAGGGTTCAATTTCTAGAAACAATTTTGTATCACCATGGTTTAGTCAAAATCTTAATTGAATATCATTTGAGGAAAATGGGAGATAATTGCGAAAAATTTCTAGTGAGGAACCATTTTGAGGAACCCAAATAATCTCCACCTGAAATTAAACCTAAAATAAGAAGCAGGAGAAGAGAAATTTCCAAAGCTATTGAAGTTGAAACTGGTAAATCAATTCAAGAGGACAGTGAAGAGATGATTTCTGAGAAATTGGCTCAAATAAAGAAGCAGCTTAAGAAGGAAAGAATAATAAGAAAATATGCCAAAGACAGAGGAGAAGGGCCATCTCAACCAAGACGGAGCCACAGACTTAGAGGAATACTAAAGAAAACAGAGGTTAGACAAACAGGGATCATAAACATTGAGGATGAAAAAACTCTAGAAATTGACCTAGCATAACAACAAATTTACAATTATATTGAGTCATTAGAGAGGAGAGCTTCAGAAAGTAGAGACAGAACTCCCAGCCCACCAAAATCTAAAATTGATGTGCTAAGAAGAGATAAGTATGAGTTAGAAGTACTCAATAGGCATATCAAGAATAAGAATGACATTTTGAGGGAGCAGGTGAAACTAAAAAGTGATATGAATTCAACTCTGTCTCTACAAATGGAGAAATTGTACAAGACCAGTGGAAAATTGAAGAAGAGAAACAAAAAGCTAATCTAGGCACTTACAAATTTAAGATTCAATTTAGTCACAAGGAAGCCTAAAAGACCATTGACTGTCAGACAAAGCAGAAGAAGAGGTTTGGATGTCCTAGCAGAGGTCTCAGAGTACGTGGAGTAGTTGCATGAGGGCATGCAAAAACTTTGCAGTGGGGGTATGTTGAGCCCCAAAGATGTTCTTCTCTTTCACCACATTCTACTTAATTTTCTTTGTCCCTCATTAATTATAGGCTTAAATGATCAATAAGATTAATTAAAATTGCTTTAAGAATTTATATAATGACTAACTTGCTATGTTTTTATGATTTTTTTGGTGTAGTAATTTTGACTAAGACTCGGCTACAGAATACAGGAATTCCATAGTCAGTCGTCTGTTATGTAGCCATCCTCACGTTTATGTAGGTTCCAGGTGTTAGTGTGAAGAAAAATTCATATGGGTGAAATCCACAACACTTCCCCATCATCTCTTGCTCCCCACGAAGTCTGAGTTAAAGTATCAAAGCAGTTATGCACGTAGAAGAGAGGCAGTTTCCTATCAGAACATGGACTCTACAGATGACCGCAATAAAGCACAAGACTGTTAATAAGAGTTTTAATTTGATTAGAAGTGGGAAAGACAGTTATACCTATTTTTCTCAAAGAGTAGTTATGTAATTTCATTATAAGTATGACTCGGGAGACCGAGAAACTGTTGGTTAGATTTTGTTTTGTTGCTAGATCTTTGAAGGCCGTAAATACTATGTTTTGATGAATTTCCCCTTTAATGAAAGAAACATCATTTTATTGCACGAGTTGAGTCAATCTTGAGTATATTTGCGTGCTACTCCGGTGGTAGAGGGCCCATGCTACCTAAGGAGCTTTGTTCATATAATTTAGATAAGTAATTTAGCCTCTTTTCATTCCTAGTTTAATTGACTTTCTGAACTTTGAATTTTTTATTCATTTGCATTAGATGCTACAGCTTAGTCTCGTTCTTACGTACTCTTCCAAAATATCACTAATGTCGAATGAGGTGTGATTGTAGTATTTTAGGAGTTAGTTTTACGTTCTTATGCTCAATTACATCAGTTGTACAGCTATTCATAATCTTATAAACTCTTCCAAAATATCACTAATTTCAGATGGGACATAGCTGTGGTGTTTTAGAGCTTTGTTGTGTTATGTTGAACTGTATGCTTTCATGCTCATTTACATAATATGTTGCAGCCAGTCCTGTTCTACAAACTATTCCAAAATACCACTAATTCTGAATTACACAGATCTGAAACATTTTAGTGATTAATTGCATCTTTAGTCTAGTTTTAGCACTCCGGAGGTAGATGTCATTTTAGTTTAATTCTGTCACTATATTTCAAGTTTGATAATGGCACTCTAGTTCAATTTTAACTCACTGCATTTCAAGTTAGATTAGTGTCATTCTAGTTAAAATTTGTTCACTATATTTCAAATTAGGTTAATGGCACTGTCGTTTGGTTGTGGTTACTGTGTTTCAAGTTTGATCAATTGCATTCTCAGTGTTATCCATTGTTCTTTAAGTAGTATTAACTGCTAACATTAGATTCCAAAGCCTTCATTATTTACAAAACTTCTTTTGTTCTGAATTTCTATTAATACATCATCATCTGGATAGGAGTTAGTAATATTAGTTTAAGGCCTTGATTATTCTGCAATCCTTTGCAATTTCACAATTAAACCTTTCTTTCCAAAAACTATTTTAGAAAATCTCTAACTTTTGGATGAGGTTTACTAGTGACAAGTTGAGCTGCAGAATGGAGTAATCTTAGCATTACAAGTTAATTTAGAGTAGAAATATTATTGTGCTACAAATAATCTCTTTTCAATTGTGTTCCAGTAAACCTCTAGCCATGGATGAGATTCTTTGTAATATTGTAAGATGATTTTGTCCTTAGGAGAACCTCATTTGTATTAAACTTGTTCTTTTCTCAAACTATTCCAAAAAATTCCTAATGAATGAATTGGATGAGTTCATGCTATGAGTTATTGAGTTCATGTTGTGAGTTGTTTCCTTACTAGGAGTCATTATCAAGCTTTGCATTTTCTGTTCTTTAGTGTCATACACAATTTAGAGTAGGTTTTTCTTTGTTTTAGTGTAACTATCCACTTCTCTTTACCAACACTTAGTTCTTTTCCTTCTTGACATAAAACCATAAAACCAAAAACATCATAAAAACACTAAACACAACGTAGTGAAAAATAGACACCTAGGCACATATAGTGCACCACACTTCAGTAGTTTACTGACCCTGGTTGATAATTTATGACCTCAATTTAGGAACACTACGTTGAGCACAACAGCTATATCAATTTTTCTAAAATGTGACCACTCGGGTGCCTTATGGAAGTTTGGGTGGCTCATTTTCCATTTTCTCCCTTGTGCCTTCTTTCGTTCGGGGGCACTGTTTCGCGTCATGTGAGGGTGCCCAACCAAACGTGTTTGGGTCAGGTCATTTTGTTTGAGGCATTCACGCCGTGTGAGGGTGCCCGACCAAATGCGTTTGGGTCGGGTCATTTCGTCTAAGGGTTTCATGCTATGTGAGGTCGTCCGACCAAACGTGTTCGGTTCAGGTCATTTTGTCTAAGGGCGTCACGCCGGGTGAGGGCGCCCAACCCGAGGGCGTTGACCCGGGTGAGGGTGCTCGACCAAGTGCATTTGGGTTGGGCCGTTTGGTCCGAGGGTGCCCGTATCAAATTTGCTAAGTTGTGACTGCTCGGGTACCTTGTGCACATTTGGGTGGCCCGTTTACCATTTTTTCCCATGTGCATCTATTCGATCAGGCGCGTGGTGTCACGCTGGGTGAGGGCACCTGGCCAAGCGCGTTCAGGTTAGGTCATTTGGTCTAAGGGCGCCTGTATCATATTTTCTACGTTGTGACTATCCGGGTGCCTTGTACATGTTCAAGTAGCTCATTTTCCATTTGCTCCCATGTGCATCCATTCGGTCGGGTGCGCCATGTCCCACCAAGTGAGGGCGCCCAGCCAAGTGCATTCAGGTCAAGTCATTTGGTTTGAGGGCGGTCGTATCAAATTTGTTGAGTTGTGACTGCCTGAGTTCCTTGTGCACGTTCAAGCGGCTCGTTTGCCATTTTCTCCCATGTGTGTCCATTCAGTCGGGCGCGCCGTGTCATGCCAGGTGAGGGCGCCCAACCAAACGCGGCTGGTTTTCCATTTTCTCCCATGTGCATCTATTTGGTCGGGTGCATCGTGTCGCGTCGGGTGAGGGCGCCCAGCCAATCATGTTCGGGTCGGGTCATTTGGTCCGAGGGCACCCGTATCATATTTTCTAAGTTGTGACCACCTGGGTTCCTTATGCACATTCGGGCGACCCGTTTTCCATTTGCTCCCATGTGCGTCTGTTCGGTTGGGCGCACTGTGTCATGCCGGGTGAGGGCACCCAACCAAGCGCATTCGGGTCAGGTTGTTTGGTCTGAGGGTGCCTGTATAAGATTTTCTAAGTTGTGACTACCCAAGTGCCTTTTTCACATTCAGGCAGCCCATTTTCCATTTTCCCCCACACACGTCCATTCATTCAGGCACACCGTGTCGTGTCAAGTGAGGGTGCCACACCAAGCACATTCGGGTCGGGTCATTTTTTCTGAGGGTGCTCGTATCAAATTTGCTAACTTGTGACCGCCCGGGTGCTTTGTGCACATTTTTATGGCCCATTCACCATTTGCATCTATGTGCATCCATTTGGTCAGGCGCGCCGTGTCGTGCTGGGTGAGGGCGCCTTGCCAAGCGCGTTCGGGTTGGGTCGTTTGGTCCAAGGGAACTCGTATCAGATTTGCTAACTTGTGACTGCCCGGGTGCCTTGTTCACATTTGGATGACCTGTTTTCCATTTTATCACATGTGTGTCCATTCGGTCGGGTGAGGGCGCCCGACCAAGCGTGTAATGTTCCTAATTTTTGCCTTCAATAAATTGGAACATTAATTTTGATTTTATGTTAATAAAAGGAATAAAATGGGTAAGGGAGCTCATGTAGCAGTAAAATAAACTCTCCTAAGGTGCAAAGAGTCACTTAAGTGGCTAAATTTGGCAGTCCCTAATGTGAAAAGGGCCAAAAGCAAGTAAAATAGGCCTTGGTTGACCAAGTCAACAACGTGGCTAAGAGGAGAAGCTTGCTCAAGAAGACTGTGCAATTTTGAATGGAGGGAAAATAGAGGATGAGAGAAACCCTAATGGGTGGGGTCCATGGAAAGGAAGAATTCCTTGCATAAAAAGGTGAAGTAGAGCCATTGTTCATTATGCTTGAGAATTTCGATTTGCTCTCTTCAGTTGTTCAACTGAGATAGCTTGTGCTGCTCAACACAAGGGGAATTCCTATTTAGGAGTTTCCTTCTTTTCCTTAGGAGGCCTTGAAGGATTTTTTCTTCATATTCCTCACATGAAGGCTTGAGGTAAAATCCATCTCTTTCAGCTACAACGTTTCTATTGGGTAGATTCATTGGAGTTGCTGGAGGTAACAGTGAGGGATCATCATCCCACCATTTCCTGAGCTAGTTTTGAAGAGGATGAGTTCTTCTTTCTCTAACATATCAGCAAAGGACATTTCCAGAGCTATATTGCATATTTTGGCATAGGGACAAGTGTTTCATCTCAGCCCCAGCACAGTCACTCCCTCTTACAGCGTTATTTTCATAGGGTAATTGCAGGAGGATTCACCGGGGGAATCAGAGAGTGTAATCTTCAGTGAAAGGGGAATATTTTCACTTAGAAGATCATTGGAGGAGGTTGATATATTGTTTGAAGCATTATTTCCCTTCTCCATTCATGTATTATTGTTGAGTTGCAGCAGCTACACTGCAACTTCGGCATTTTTGTATTTTATCATTTTGTACACGTATTGCATCCAATCCTTCTAAGGATTGTTAGTTAGTTATTTTTAGGGGTTGAGAGCTTTCTCCCCCTCATTTCTTGAGATGATAATGATATAACATTATATTTTCATATTATACATTGCAATCTCCTCATATAACTACACGGACATAGCTAGGGCATTATTGTATAGCAGTGTAATCTTGAGTGCCCATGTACAATCTTGATTGAGGCTGATCTAGTCTATCTTGAGAGGTCTTTTCCTCAAGATTTGTATCTATATTTGTTGCTGCACTTTATAAATCAGCTATGCACTCTTCTTGTATCATATGATGTATTATTTTGCTGTTGTTCATTATTGAAGTTCAGGTGTTGCTGTAGCTCATCTCTTTTGAGCAAGATCTTCCTGAGGAAGAAATATTTGCATAGCTATAGGTAGAGTCTGAGAAAGGGCTAGGAAGCCTATAGTTCTCATCCTCCCTTTAGAAGTGACATAAATGGTAAAATATCTCTTAGTCCATCTCTGAAATAGCCTTGTTCATATTTACGACAAAAATATTTCTTCAGCGGTGCAAAAGCTGTTGATTTCCATTTCGAAACATTACAAAGCACGTTCAGGTCAGGTCATTTGGTCTGAGGGCGGCCGTATCAGATTTTCTAAGTTGTGACTACTGAGGTGCCTTGTGCACATTTAGGCAGCCCATTTTTTGTTTTCTCACGTGTGCGTCGGTTCGGTCGGGTGCACCATGTCGTGACGGGTCAAGGCGCCCTACCAAGCACATTCAAGTTTGGTCGTTTGGTCTTAGGGTGCCCATATCAGATTTGCTAAGTTGTGAATGTCTGGGTTCCTCGTGCATTTTTGGGTAGCCTGTTTGCCATTTTCTCCCATGTGCATCTGTTCGGTCGTGTGCACCATGTGAGGGCACCCAGCTAAATGCGTTCGGGTCGAGTCATTTGGTTCAGGGGCACTTGTATCAGATTTTATAAGTTGTGATTTCTCGGGTGCTTCATGCATTTTTGGGCGACCCATTTAATGTTTTCTCCCATGTGCATTCTTTCAGTCGGGCGCACCATGTCACGCCGTGTGAGGGTGCCTGGCCAAGCATGTTTGGGTCTAGTCATTTGGTCCCAGGGCACCTGTATCAGATTTGCTAAGTTGTGACCACCTGGGTGCCTCATGCATGTTCAGGTGGTTTGTGTTCTGTTTTCTCCCATGTGCCTCTATTCGGTCTGGTGTGCCATGTCTCACCGTGTGAGGGCGCCTGAACAAGCGCGTTCGGGTCGGTTCATTTGGTACGAGGGCACCTATATCAGATTTGTTAAGTTGTGACTACCCGGGTGCCTTATGCACGTTCAGGTGGCTCGTTTTCCATTTGCTCCCATGTGCGTCTCTTTGGTCTGGCGTGTCATGTCGGGCTATGTGAGGGTGCCCGGCCTAGTGCATTCGGGTCAGGTCGTTTGGTTCGATGGTGCCTGTATCGTATTTTCTAAGTTGTGACCTCACGAGTGCGTTGTGCACATTCGGGTGACCCATTTTTCGTTTGCTCCCATGTGAGTCCATTCAGTCGAGCACTCCATGTCATTCCGTGTAAGGGCGCCCAGTCAAATGCGTTCAGGTCAGTTTGTTTGGTTCGAGGGCACCCGTATCAGATTTTCTAAGTTGTGACTGTCTGGGTGCCTCGCGCACGTTCAGGTGGCCCATGTGCCATTTTATCCAATGTGCATCTATTTGGTCGGGCACGCCATGTGAGGGTGCATGACGAAATGCATTCAGGTTAACTCGTTTGGTCCGAGGGTGCTCATATCTGATTTTCTAAGTTGTGACCACCCGGGTGCCTCGTGCACATTCGGGCAGCCCCTATGTTGTTTTCTCTAATGTGCGTCTGTTCAATCGGGTGTGTCATGTCACACCGTGTGAGGGAACCCAGCCAAATGTGTTCAGGTCTAGTCATTTGGTTTGAGGGAAACCGTATCAGATTTCTTAAGTTGTGACCGCCCAAGTGCCTCATGCACATTCTGGAGGCCTGTGTACCGTTTTCTCCCTTGTGCCTCAGTTCAATCATTCAACTATCCTTTTCTGGTCAAGGGTATGGGTTGGCTTTCCATGTGAAACGTGGGTTGGTAATTGAGTTGTTTTGTTCGGTTGTGCCAGACGAATGGCCTTGGGTCATTTTTAGGGTCATCAAATTTCCTCTCTCCATCACCACTTGATAGCATATGGGCAGTAATGTTTTCCATGCTCATCCTGGGAGGCATGTTTTACTAATCTCTCCCATCTGCTCTGTTTTCTTGGAGTTGGATGGGGTTTTTGTTTGTGTCTCGTTAAGATGATTGGCCACTCGCTGGCTTAGGGGTTGGCTTTTCATGTGAAAGGTGGGTTGGTAATTGAGTTGTTTTGTTTGGTTGTGCCCGAAGAATGGCCTTGGGTCATTTTTAGGGTCATCAACTTTCTTTTGTTCATCACCACTCAGTAGCATATGAGCGGTAATGTTGGTCATGCTTGTCCTAGGAGGCATGTTTGAACAATCTCTCATATCTGCTCTGTTTTCTTGGAGTTGGATGGGGTTGTTTTGTGTGGCCCCGTGAGTTGAATAGACACTCATTGGCTTTGTTGAAATCGACTCTTTGGTATCTCTCTCTCATGGCCCTTGGTCACACATTTGCTCCATTGAAATCATCTTTTCGCTATGTCACTTTTTGGCTCCATGGATGTCAGCTCTTCGCTATATTATTCATCTCCTCCCTTGTTTCTTGTGGGGGGAGGGGTTATATTTTCATGTGAAAGGTGGGTTGGTAATTGAGTTTTTTGTTCAAGTGCACCTGAAGAATGGCCTTGGGTCATTTGTAGGGTCGTTGACTCTCATCTTCTCTCCATCCCCACTCGGTAGCACATGAGCAGTAATGTTGACCATGCTTGTCCTGGGAGGCATATGTGAAAAGAGTTACCTTTTCGCTGTATGTTCTCAGAGTTGGATGAGGTTGTTGTGGGTGGTTCCTTGAGACAACTGGTCGGTCACCTATGTCTCTCTTGTGCCCCTTGGTCACTCGTTGGCTCCATTGAAATTGGCTCTTCACTATGTTGTTCACCTCATCCCTTTTTGTTGGGTGGGAGAGGTGGGATTTTCTCTCGTTGGCTTCATGAAATTGACTCTTCGCTATATTGTTCACCTCCTCCCCTTTTGGTGGGGGGAGGGGTTTTATTTTCGTGTGAAAGGTGGGTTGGTAATTGAGTTGCTTGTTCGAGTGTGCCTGAAGAATGGCCTTGGGTCATCTGTAGGGTGGTCAAAATTCATATTCTCTCCATCCCCACTTAGTAGCACATGAGTGGTAATGTTGGCCATGCTCATCCTTGGAGGCTGTAATATTACCATTTAGCCCAAGCTAATGGGAATATCTTATTTTGCCTTATTTTAACTTACATTTCATTTTTATGAATAAAATATGAAGGAGGACATGTAAAACTCCTAAAAACCATGAATAAATCACTTCCCATGTAAACAGAGACATATCTGGTCCATGTATATAATATATTGCAAGTGTGAATGGGCTTAAATCACAATATTGGGTCAACCTTGACCAAATCAACATCGCAGTCTAGGTTCCACGAACCTCATGGATACACAGCGCAGTTCTAGATGGAGAATCCACATGTGAAAGGGGTTAAATATTTGAGGTGGTTTAGGGTTTGGCAAGACATTCATCCTATTAAAGAAGGAGGAGGAAAACATGAGAGGTTGTTGATGTTCTTATTTTCTGAAGGCGTTGTCTACGTAGACATCCTTTATTGGGAATTCCTGTTTAGGAACTCCCACCTCCTTCCTTGAGCAGCCCTCAGAGGAGCCTTGTTTGTATAATCCACTATCAGGTTGAAGACCAAGCTTCTACTTCCAACTACAACACAAATCTAGTGAGGGTTTTCTTGCTTTTGTAAGCTGCAGCAAGTGGAGAACTAGATCTGTCTAGATCTAGCTTGTATATGAACCTATTCTCAGTGAGTGTGTCTTTTAATCTCCTAGAAGAGTGTATCCATTGCGCTTTATTTTTTCATCTTGGCATCAGGCCAACATAGTTAATCAAGCTGCAACATAGTCTCCCTTGAAATACTGCATTATTTTCATGGAGATTAGATCTCTTTAGATCTAAGTCATTTTAGTGCTCTTTGTCAAGTGGAGGAGGCCTCTATACTCCCCTGAAGGGAGCGTATTGGACTGCAGGAGCCTTAGCTTATGATCTTGGCTTGGGACCATTAGCTTTCTAACCCCTACAGCACATTTTTTTCTCCATATCTGCGTTATTCCTATAGGAGGTGTTGTAAGGGGTTTGGGTGCATCAACTGGAGAGTTGGTTTTGGAAAGTTGGGGATCCACTCTTCATTTTGAGATCTGGTGGAGGAGATATATACTTGTACCTTTTAGATCTGATCTACATAATATGAATGCTTCACTAATCCTAAATATTTCTATAGATCTAATTTCATAGATCTTATATCTACTGCTCATGCTTGGTGCAAATCCCAAAATTCCAAGGGGATCTGAAAGAGGAGCTTGTCTAGTGCATGGATATGATATATATCTAACATTTTATGCACATATCTACTCTATATATGACATGTAACATAAAATAGTGTAGATCAATAATAATAACATTGTCAAGGCAACGTTTTGTCAAATATATGGTTGTAGCCCTCTTTTGAGGAGATTTCTCTTGTATATGCCTTGTATTTTCAGATATGTACTTGATGGATTGAATTGTAAGACTTATTTTCTACTGTAAATACTTATAAACATATTTTATGAGCCTATTATCACTTCTCTGTAGAAACTGCATTATTTTCCAAGAAGAATTCTTTTTTATTGCTGCAGTCTCTCTTTGAGGCATTTCTGAAGACAACTGGGTGTGGGAGATCTGTTTAACCCACCTAGGAGGATTTCTTTCTGGTACCCACTTGGATTTAGGACATAGATACTCATATATAAGGGATCCAAGTGCTGGTTTTCATTACTACAGTAGCCATTACTAGAAAATGCATTTTCCAGTCATGCCTTGCTAGTAGTTCCCAATCTAGGATATTATAGAGGCATATGTGAACAATTCCCCCTTCGCTCCGTGTTCTCTAAATTGCATGGGTTTTTGTGTGTGTCTCCTTGAGATGATTGTACTCTTCATTGTTTGTCTCTTTATGGTGCTATTTTCTTGTGCTTGTACTCTTTCTATGTCAACATTATGGGCTGAGATGCATACATTTAAGAGGAATGTGGAAGGGTTTTGGTTATAAGCCACCCCTCTTGCTTTATTTTTCCATTGGGTGATGTGAGGATCGGTTCTCCTTGTTGTAAAATTAAGGTTTGGAATTCCTTTCAGAGTGAACATCATCTGTCGCTGTGTTAGCTTTGAGGTTTTGATAGATGTGGTGGCCCATATGTTTGGTGAGTGGTCGGCTTTTTCCTTGCATCTTACATGCACAGTAGAATTATGGGACTTGGAATGTTGAGACAAAAGGTGATGGGTATTTCTTGGTTTGTTGATCGCATATGCGATTATGGTCCTGTTGTCGACAATTATTGTCTACCCTAGAGACAACCTAGAGTTGCTATAGACCAGTGCCTAGGACATCTTAACATAGCAAGGAGCTCATAATATAGCTTGGGTTGTCAATCCAAAAGCTCTCTTACTATCTCTTGCAAAACAAGGAAATTAGTTTAAATGGAACCAAACTCTCTCAGAAGTTGATACAAAGATAAGAATAATGTAGGAACATCATGCAAAACTCCAATACAAAAGCATCAGACAGTTAAGAGACAACTTACTGCAAAGAGGGCCAGTTCAAATAATATGCCACAGAAATCAAATATCAGAAAGTGGATGCAGTGAAGCAACATGAAGAAGATACTAGTTAGCATGAGGCTGATACCCAGATACACAAAAAAACCACATATGGGCTTATCCAACTAAGAATCCATACATGAAAATGGCGTTTTAAAAGCACCCTCCTCAAGTAACTAATATAGCAAAAAATATGGATGAAATGAACATGGAACAGTATATCATGACTAGGCCTATTTAAAGTGCTTGACTAATCCAAGTATGGGCACCAACTAGGATGAATCCTTACTTAGGACCAGTGAGCCACTCGCATTCTAGAACATGATACAAGAAGATAAATAGCATGAAATAAGATATTATATTAACACATAAGAAAAGATTACATACTGTGGGATACCAAAGACCAGAATCCTCATTACAGTTATAACTCCTCCTCACTGAAACCCTACGGGCTCTGAGCCTTCATATAGAAACTTTACAAGATGTATACAAATCACTGCACAGTTTGCTGATAGAAATATGGAACCCTTACAATGTCTTTTTTCTTAGTATTTATAGAGGAAATAGAAAATTATAGAAGAAGAGGTAGGTGATTCACATTTAATGATTTGATTTAAACAAAATGGCGGAAAAACCCTCGCGCCCATACTGTGAATGACTGATTATATTTATTTGTACTTTGTAATCTACCTCTAGAAATAAATGAACTAGAATAAAATCTCTTCAGGAACAGGGTATGAGGATAATTCTTCGTGAACATTTTGTATGTTCCTGAAGGGAACTCGAATGAAATATCACCTTGAGAATATTGCTTTGTGAGCATTGTACCTTCCAGCATTTGAATTTAAATCCAAAACCTTCAATGCAGGACGCTGTATCTCCTGGATTTTACTGATATTTCATGTGGCCCCATTAATGTTTTCGCCTACCCAAATCTGCCCTTTGATTTTCTCTGGAGGGTTCTACAATTGCAAATCCTTGCTTTCTTTAATGGTGGTCACATCATAGCAGCTCCTGGATCTTTTCCCACCAATTTTACTCCTGAAACATGATCCTGCTGTGCATTCTTGGCCTCTGTAATGGGAGTGATGAATCATGAAAATTCTTTGGCATGATAAACCTGCAAAAAAAAAAACTCGTTAATTAAAACCAATCACAAGGATGGCGGACATGGTGGGGTTAATGGAGATGGTGATATAGGTCTGAGAGAATGATGAAATGATGTAGGGTGGCGAAAAACACAGGGGGACGATGATGGAGGTGGACGGGTTGACCAGGGAAAGACAATGGAATGTTTATATGAATGAAACATATATATGCATGGCGGAGGACGAGACGGTGAACACATGTAACGCTGTCATGGTGGGAGGCTCGGTCAGCAGGTGGTCAAGCGGATGATATGGGCCACACGATCATTGGATGAGATTGACAGTTTTAACGCATCAGAGGACAATAAAATGGTGGGCTAGGGACACAATAGATGTGGGTTAAAACATGTGCAGCTCTGGAGGATAACCACCGTTGGATGGAGGACTTGAGATCTGATGGCTGACGATGATTCCGCTGCCCGACCTTTGACTGAACAATAATGCATGAAATGGGTGGTTTCAGGAATCGTACATGAGGAAACTTGTCATGTGATCTATGGAATCGCTGGCCCCATGGAGAATACCGCCCTCTCAGCAATGGTGGTGCGGAATGAAACCGCTGGTTTCGCAATGGGTACGGGCGCGGGGACCACCACGGTAAGCACGGCTCCGCTCCGTCGATTTTTTTTTATCGGATGGCAGAGATGAACTGTGGGGGGCCAAGGTGTATAGACATGAGACTTTTGGAGCAACCCCCCGTAGTGAATGGCAGTCGTTAGATTAATTCTTCACCCAACCTGAGGAGTCAACTACGGGGGCACCAAGGTTTGACCCTACGGATAGAGTAAAGCCCCCGCAGGGGCAACGCTTCGGTCACGGCGTCAGGTCATATGGAGAGAAAAAGGCGGTGGGATAGCAGAGAAGGGGCTGGGCCCAATAGAATTTCAAATATGGATTCTAACCTTTGCCAAATGCATTTCTTGAGAAGAAAGGGTAACAAGAGGTAAAATATGAAGATCTTTGGCCACAAAATGAGTTGTGAACATATTTGGACGGGATCGGTGGCCAAAAACTTGAATGAGGAGTTGGCATGAACAACATTGGCTCCAGATGGGGATGGTACGTTCATCCTGGGACGTTTCGAGAACATGCAGACCATCCGATCATTTCTTATGTTGATTCTGCATTTCAGCACCTCTAGTTTTCACTCTATAATTCATCAGCACACACATTATTCCAAGAATGATGAAACAAAAAGAAAACTAATGTACAATATAATACACCAGGTTGTCTTTGCCTCCTGGGTCCCATACTATGCTTTGCTGGTGTCCATTAGTTGCATTATTCTTCAACTGTACCCTTCTATGTTTACAAATTTTGTTCTGCAACTTGCCTCCAGCTATGCTTTCACATTCTACTCTTGTTTTTCCTTTGCCAAATTTTCTCCACTTTCTTGTTGTTGTCTTGAACATTACTATCAATGTTGCCTGTCTTGCTAAAAATGTGGCTGCTTCCCAAACTTCTTGAATATCTCTTATGATAGCTCCCTCTGCAACATTCTCCTGCTCATCATCTGCAGATTTGTATTTAAAAAGTAAATTACCTTTTAATTCTCTAACTGTAGTAACATAATCATTCATTTCTCCTTGTGTACTAGTAAGCATATTTAAATTCTACAAACTAGTATCTACTCTTGTTTCTTTCACAGCTTCAGGCACTTTCACTTCAGTGTCTGCAATTTCATTCCCGTCTCTAAAGGTTTTCGACAAACGAATCAGCTATTTATTCTCAAGCATTTCATCAATATGCTGCACATTTGTTTCAGCATATTATTCTTCTTCTTCTTTGACAATATTTAGTAACTATCCTCCACCCTCTTGATTGCTTCTGTAAATTAGATTAGGTTATTCGGATTTTGCACTCTCCTCTTCTATCAGAATGGAACTCTTATTTCCCATCATTGTAGTAGTTCCAAAATTATGTCCTCCAGTCTCCCCTTTGTCTATGGCTTTCTTCACTGTTGACTCCTTCTGAGCAGGTGCCTCCTTCTAGGATGACTCTTCTTCTTGATATTGAGTCTGATTCCTCTTCCTCGAATATCTAAGATCATATTTTCTATTGAAGTGTGCTTGCATGAAATCGGAAAATTGTTTACAATAATAATCAATCTCTGCTTCTTCTTCTTCTTGCAATGGGCATTCTATATCATCATTGTTTGAAAAAGCAAGATTTAAATCTTCTAGTTCGTAAGCAGCGTCTTCAGTGGAGTCATCTACTAGACCTTCCAGGTACAGTGGGTGTGGTACCTGATCTTGCTTCTCCTTTGCTTCCCTTGGCAATATTTGCAGGGGTGGTCTCTTGTATTGGGGATTGTAACCTCTGCTTTGAGCATTATAAAAATTCTCGGGAGCTGGGTTCTTTGCCTCTAATTCAAGCTTGACCAGCTTCTTTATCATTTTTCTTATTTCCTCCATTTTATCTGCATCCTTATCTTGATTAGAGGTGGAAACCTCTTCTTTGCCTCTCCTCCTAGTTTCCTGTTCAGCTTTTCCTTTTAATTTTCCAGAGGAAGAAAAGTTCGCTTCCAATTCAAGAGCATCTGACTGAGCATCATCTAGGGTGGCAGGATTTCTCTCCCTAAGGGAGAAACTGAAATCTGAGTCAAAGGTTGCAATGAAAACAACTTTAGCAGTAGTCTGGTGAGGCTTCATCTCAGGAGGTAGGCTCAAATATAACTTGTTAAATATTTTAATAAACTCTGACACTCCTTCATTATGTTTCTTCTTAAGAGTATTGAATTCAGTAAGACACTGTCCATGATCTTTATTTTCTCCCCATTTCCTAAGAAAATTATTTTCCATGTCATCCCAGGTGGTCACTGAACGGTTCCCCAAAGTCTTGAACCATTTTCTGGCTTCACCATCCAAAGATTGCACAAATAATCTTAAGACCACATCTAAATGTTCAACATTAAAGTTCTCTGCAAAGGAGCAGAAAGTCTCAAGATGTTTCTGAGCATCAATTTCATTTTCTCCATTAAATCTAGGTAGAATCTTCAAATAATCCTGTGGCATATCATTTAGCACTTGGGGTAAGGCTAGTGGAACATATTTTTTCAGGAGAAAAGCTGGTACATTAGCCATTGGAGGGAGTGGGGGTTGTGCAACAATCTGAGGTACAAATGAAGGAAGGGGAGGAGGAGGAAGTGGAGTATGTATAATAATGGGAATAAATTACACAGAAGCCTGAGGTGTAGATGGGAATAGTTCACGGTTAACAACAGCTACTTCTGTGACTTCTTTAACTTCTTCAGCCTCAGGGGTAGGATGAGGGTTATCTTTGGTTCTAGCACTTCCCCTGGGTGGGCTATCTGTGTAATATTCGGGATTTTCCTCAGTGGAGTCTGGATTTTCCATTGGGATTTCTTGAGAAGAAGAGGATGGATGATCTTCTACAGAATATTTAGGGACTTCAGCACGGGTTGATTGTCTTTCTTTCCAACTTCTTCTATGAATAATATTCTCTGGGTCAGATACAGAGGATGTCTTTAACTTAGAGGAATCTGACCTCAAATTTGGCTTTCGAGGAGCCATGACTACCAATAGATTTATCAAATAAAGAAAAATGGATTCACCAAGGTGAGAGATACGCAACTCTTCAACTCTATGTGCTCACCTGATTAGAGAGTGAATATGATATTTCGAGGCCCAGGGAAACTGATATTCTCAAATTCGTCCCCGACAACGGCGCCAGAAAGATGTTGTTGACAATTATTGTCTACCCTAGAGACAGCCTAGAGTTGCTATAGACCAGTGCCTAGGACATCTTAACATAGCAAGGAGCTCATAATATAGCTTGGTTTGTCAATCCAAAAGCTCTCTTACTATCTCTTGCAAAACAAGGAAATTAGTTTAAATGGAAGCAAACTCTCTCAGAAGATGATACAAAGATAAGAATAATGTAGGAACAACATGCAAAACTCCAATACAAAAGCATCAGACAGTTAAGAGACAGCTTACTGCAAAGAGGGCCAGTTCAAATAATATGCCATAGAAATCAAATATCAGAAAGTTGATGTAGTGAAGAAACATGAAGAAGATACTAGTTAGCATGAGGTTGACACCTAGATACACAAAAAAACCACATATGGGCTTATCCAACTAAGAATCCATACATGACAATGGCGTTTTAAAAGCACCCTCCTCAAGTAACTAATATAGCAAAAAATATGGATGAAATGAACATGGAACAGTATATCATGACTAGGCCTATTTAAAGCGCTTGACTAATCCAAGTATGGGCACCAAATAGGATGAATCCTTACTTAAGACCAGTGAGCCACTTGCATTCTAGAACATGATACAAGAAGATAAATAGCATGAAATGAGATATTATATTAAAAAATAAGAAAAGATTACATATTGTGGGATACCAAAGACCAGAATCCTCATTACAGTTATAACTCCTCCTCATTGAAACCCTACGGGCTCTGAGCCTTCATACAGAAACTTTACAATATGTATACAAAAGCCTTTCACTACATAGTTTGCTGATAGAAATCTGGAACCCTTACAATGTCTTTCTTCTTAGTATTTATAGAGGAAATAGAAAATTGTAGAAGAAGAGGTAGGTGATGCACATTTAATGATTTGATTTGAACAAAATGGAGGAAAAACCGTCGCGCCCATACTGCGAATGACTGAGTATAGTTATTTGTAATTTGTAATTTGTAATCTACCTCTAGAAATAAATGAACTAGAAGAAAATATATTCAGGAACAGGGTATGAGGATAATTCTTCGTGAACATTCTGTACGTTCCTGAAGGGAACTTGACTGAAATATCACCTTGAGAATATTGCTTTGTGAGCACTTTACCTTCCAGCATTTGAATTTAAATCCAAAACCTTCAATGCAGGACGCTGTATCTCCTGGATTTTACTGATATTTCATGTGGCCCCATTAATGTTTTCGCCTACCCAAATCTGCCCTTTGATTTTCTCTGGAGGGTTCCACAATTGCAAATCCTTGCTTTCTTTAATGGTGGTCACATCATAGCAGCTCCTGGATCTTTTCCCACCAATTTTACTCCTGAAACATGATCCTGCTGTGCATTCTTGGCGTCTGTAATGGGAGTGACGAATCATGATAATTCCTAGCCATGATAAACCTGCAAAAACAAAAAATCGTTAATTAAAACCAATCACAAGGATGGAGGACATGGTGGGGTTAATGGAGATGGTGGTATAGGTATGAGAGGATGATGAAATGATGAAGGGTGGTGATAAACACAGGGGGACGATGATGGAGGTGGACGGGTTGACCAGGGAAAGACAATGGAATGTTTATATGAATGAAACAAATATATGCATGGCAGAGGATGATACATTGAACACGTGTAATGCTGTCGTGGTGGGAGGCTCAGTTAGCAGGTGGTCAAGCGAATGATATGGGCCACACGATCATTGGATGAGATCGACGGTTTTAACGCATCAGAGGAAAATGAAATGGTGGGCTAGGGACGCAATATATGTGGGTTAGAACATGTGCATCTCCGGAGGATAACCACCGTTGGATGGAGGACTTGAGATCTGATGGCTGACGATGATTCTGCTGCCCGAGCTTTGACTGAACAATAATGCGCGAAATGGGTGGTTTCAGGAATCCTACATGAGGAAACTTGTCATGCGATCTATGGAATTGTTGGCCCCGCGAAGAATATCGCCCTCTCAGCAATGGTGGTGCGGAATGAAACCGCCGGTTTCGCAACAGGTACGGGCGCGGTGACCACCACGGTAAGCACGGCTCCGCTCCGTCGATTTGTTTTTGATCGGATGGCGGAGATGAACTGCGGGGGGCCAAGGTGTACGGACACGAGACTTTTGGAGAAACCCCCCATAGTGAATGGCAGCCATTAGATTAAGTCTTCACCCATCCTGAGGAGTCAACTACGGGGGCACCAAGGTTTGACCCTATGGATAGAGTAAAGCCCCCGCAGGGGAAACGCTTCGGTCACAGCGTCGGGTCATATGGAGAGAAAAAGGCATGGGGCTAGCGGAGAAGGGGCTGGGCCCAATAGAATTTAAAATATGGATTCTAACCTTTGCCAAATGCATTTCTTGAGCAGAAAGGGTAACGAGAGGTAAAATATTAAGATATTTGGCCACGAAATGAGTTGTGAACAGATTTGGACGGGATCAGTGGCCAAAAACTTGAATGAGGAGTTGGCATGAATAACATTGGCTCCAGCTAGGGATGGTACGTTCATCCTGGGACGTGCCGAGAACATGCAGACCATCTGATCGTTTCTTATGCTGATTCTGCATTTCAGCACCTCTAGTTTTCACTCTATAATTGACCAGCACACACATTATTCAAAGAATGATGAAACAAAAAGAAAAATAATGTACAATATAATACACCAGGCTATCTTTGTCTCCTGGGTCCCATACTCTGCTTTGCTGGTGTCCATTAGTTTCATTATTCTTCAACTGTACCCTTCTATGTTTACATATTTTGTTCTACAACTTGCCTCCAGCTATGCTTTCACATTCTACTCTTGTTTTTCCTTTGCCAAATTTTCTCCACTTTCTTGTTGTTGTCTTGAACATTACTGTCAATGTTTCCTGTCTTGCTAAAAATGTGGCTACTTCCCAAACTTCCTGAATATCTCTTAGGATAGCTCCCTCTACAACATTCTCCTGCTCATCATCTGCAGATTTGTCTTTAAAAAGTAAATTACCTTTTAATTCTCTAACTGCAGTAACATAATCATTCATTTCTTCTGGTGTACTAGTAAGCATATTTAAATTCTACAAACTAGTATCTACTCCTGTTTCTTTCACAGCTTCAGACACTTTTAATTCAGTGTCTTCAATTCCATTCCCTTCTCTAAAGGTTTTCGGCAAACGAAGCAGCCATTTATTCTCAAGCATTTCATCAATATGCTGCACATTTGTTTCAACATATTCTTCTTCTTCTTCTTCTTTGACAATATTTAGTAATTTTCCTCCACCCTCTTGATTTCTTCTGGCAATCAGGTTAGGTTCTTTGGATTTTGCACTCTCCTCTTCTATCAGAATGGAAC